>MU253833.1:0-76314 GCA_019669825.1 Calycina marina | reverse complement strand
CAAGCTGTCTTCCTCGACTCTGGCCATGAGAAGAGTATACACAGCAGGTGCTCACCAGAGAGGCAGTGCCAGCTACCTCTCCAGCCGCCGTATATGACTTCTTAAACCGTCGAGCACCTGCCTGCGCAGCGTGGTACTGTAGAGTACGAGGGGCGCATTGCAATTCAAATTTATGGACTTGATCTGTATACGAATCTTCATGAATCGGATTTGACTGATCTGTTATTGTATGAAGGACCGATTCGGTAACAGTAGATTTCCTTCCCAATATAGAAATTCTTCTTCTCGTTCGTCTGAATGCCTTAGATCCCAGATCATGTCGTTGTTTTAGCCAGACGCGCTGCCGCAGGAGGTAAATTGATATAAGGGAGACGCGCTACTGAGCCGATAGACGTACCTTTCTCCTTGGAATCAAAGGCGTCGAGGAAACGAGTGCGTGTAATAGTATCGTATTCATGCCTTTTAGGGGTACTAGGAGGTGTTGTTGGTGCCATATTGTAGTATTCTTAATGAAAGTAAGAGGTGGTGATGAGGGTGGTGGCCCCTACGCAGTCAATTCCTGCACCTAGTATGTTGTAAACCGCCTAATTTCTGTACGCAGGTAATTCAATCTTTAACTATGGCACCACCAGCCCGAATAAATCAATATCTAACCCCATTCCCCAAAAGGCTTGGTGGCAAAGAAGATACGACCCGAAAAAAAGTGCAAGTTCTACAAAGCCTTGACCCATAATGAAGGATTGATTCCATTAGGCCGGATTTCAGCTCGGTGTGGTATATCGGAGACTTGTGGCATCTTGAGAATGCCAAGACCACAGTGGAGCACTGCTCGGGTCTCATGATCAGCAGGGTAAATTCACCCATCACTTCTTTCAATAATGTCCACTCATGAATACACCCCAGATTCAACACACAAGATCCTGCGAACCCACCACGGCTTGAAGAAGTGGCAGAGCGCTCTGCTTTATCCAGATGCGCTCAGAGAAAACTGGATTGAGAGATTTCTTGTGGAAGAGGAAAGTACCAGGAGTCGATGACCCCGGATGTGACTGCGGCGAAGGGCGACAGACCGTGGGACATATCTTGCTGAGGTGCCGTAGATATCGCATCCTGCGACGACGAGTATTTGGTATCAACGGCCGAATGGACTTGAGGGCAATCTTGAACGTGTCAAATCTAGCCATAAAAGCTATCAGAATCCTGGAACACTGGAACAGACGCATCTCTTTGGGCAATTTCGGAGGTGCGACACAGCGCAAAGAGACGAAGTGCGAAGTGGAACACAGGAGGGAGACTGAAGGTATGGGGACACGAGATGGCTAGCAGAAGCGGCAGCCAAGGAGCCTGATATACTCTTAGAGAATAAGCAAAGCACTCCTTTTGACGCCTGTGTATATAGTCGTAGATAGGAGCCAGACCGTCCAGTGGAGGAGGTTGCTGGTCACTCTAGTAGTGATGAAGTGATGTGTGTCTGCCAGACGCGATTAGACTCACTTTGGCAACTGGCGCCGAAGCTGGACCATCCCGGCATAGCAGTCCGAAGGACTGCTGGATCTTTGGATGACATAATCAATCAATCAATCAATCTTTCCATAATGTGTATCAATTGCAGAGATGACAGACCCTAGATACTGGACTCTAGAGTTTGTTGAGCTCAAGCTGTGCCATGGTGCAGTGTGCTACAATATAGGATGTTCTATACGTGGAAAAGGGAAAGAAGGTTTAGGTTACTTTTAGAAGATTAGAAGATTCACGCAATTCAATGAGAAGCACTGGCAGGAGACAATTCTTCTATGATAGTCAATGCATTTGAAGTAACAAAGCGTGGGACGCCAAGACAAGTCACAGAGCCTTCAGGCCATAGCCCGCGCCATTGACTGATCCCAACCATGTGCTTATCAGTTCCCGAGAGAAAAAGCTAATACATTTTGAGGATTATTGTATAATTTTCTAGCCAGGAACTTTGTAAGATGATGAAATGTCTGAATGTTTTTAGACAGTATGTCTTGAGTAGCCAGGATAGTGTTCCTGTCCATTTCTCAGAAGTAAGAGTCCATCAAATACCATCTCCAGGCCCCAAGCATTCTCGCATACGTGAGAAGCTATGTACACTGATATCGGGGCAAGCGTGCTGGTCCTCCAGTCCTCCACCCCCCCCCCCCCATGCTACATCTGCGTTTGTAGTGCACTGACTCGGTACGCAAGACCCAGTGCTCTTGCTTTGTTGTTTTGGTCTGGGGAACAATGAAGGTTGTGGGTGCCGCGCACGCCGGTAGACTCAATCCGTTACGCGTATAGTATCCTTACCAGCGGCGGACAGCCGGACGCAGCTGTCCAATGACATAAACACTTAGTGATGATGCGTGAATACTGAATGGACATGAGTCAATGGCCGCACCTCCAGCTCGGGAGACTCATTCGGAAGTTGATACAGTGTCATTGATGGAGATAATCTGCATGGCGGTAGTTCCATTGCTTGCTTCACTGCCCCGGGTCCTGCGGTTACCAAGATTCGTTTGCCGTTGTGCAGGAAGCGGAGTTTCCCTGCCCGTGACGAACTATAGCTCATTCCAAATATAGCATCAGTTCTCCTTGGAAATATCTACTGCAATGAGTAACACGAAGAACATTATGAGTATCTGGGATGTAGGTCAGTTGTTGTTTCCTTGACGAGATCGGGATTGCTCACAGCCAACATGGCTACAGCGATTATAATGATCTCTATACCACCAGTGATGGCTTTGCCTCTCATAATTGCGTTCTGTGACTACGTGCATTCGTTAGCCTTGATGCCTACTAAATTCTTTCAGGCGGAAGATATGACCCCGTCTATTGAGGTGTACTATGCCCTCGAGCACTTACTCGCCATGTCCTAAATGCCCCGACTAGAAGGATATATATTGCTGCGCCTTGGCAGATACAAGATAGCGGAGTCCCCAGGATGTAGAAGCCGAAGATTGGATTAGGTGTCGGAGCGTGCTGCAGCTTGCTGTCTTCAGATCAGCATGCATCCGTCTCTCCATAGGGCATGCTCACAAGAGTTGAGCAACAATGATTCCCAGCATGGACAGAGCCAGCGATGTTCTCAGGTAGCCAAGATAGGTCCTTTCTAATGCTGTTGTGGAATATCAGTGTAAGTCCCTACTGCAGTTTGATACATGTTTGGCCAGATGTTACGTCTGCGGCTTGTGTCGGAGGTGTCTACGGAAGCATTCGATTACGAAATCTTGAAATTGTCGAGCATCGCCTCGGACGTTATGCAGCTGACGATGAACGCTTCCTCTGCTATACACTATATGGTTATACGACTTCATAGTGCCTGCACGGAGCAAAGGGTCCCGGGCTCCAGCTCAAAGGGGAGCATCTCCACCTGAAGCATGTGATATTTCGCGAAACATGAGAAGAAATAAAATGGTAATGTACTAACCAAGATGGTCTCTGCATTCCTTGTGTTCTACAACGACACTTATTTGTAGTCTCCAAAACTTAGAGATCTTGTAGGTAAGACGTTCAAATAAGGTCCGCGGCTCACGGAGACTAGGTCCTTGACGTATGCTGGTTGCACGACGATAGTTACTTCTTATTCGTTCCAGCTCGGTGGCTTCCGGTGAGAGTGCGTTTACTCCGTCTACGACAGCCCCCATTTCGTCCGCTGAATGATCTTCGAAGGAGCCAGAGCTAGACATATGAGGATGGGTGTTCTCTTCCACGAGCGAGTCGAGTAGAACTTCTGCGGGTGTCACAGCCATCTTTGGGCGGTGCCGCTGGTGTTCACTAAGGCGAGAGACAGATCATGCATGCGCAAATCTCATCTGATGTCTGACGTTTGTCATCGGGGAATTACAATATCGGATGTTTGTTTGATATATTAAATTGGGAGGAAAGTTAAGTGAAGTCTGTACCATGCACAGGCAAAAATGGGGCAATAGAAAGCTGTGTAAGGCCACAACATTATGGAGAAAATCGTGATTATCCTGGTGCCAAGAGATTAGATTAGATTGTTCCGTCCAATGACTTGAGTTGATGTTGAAGACATCCTCTTTTCACTTCAACATGTTGTAGCCTTGGTAGATGCTGTGCATAGCTACCGCACGAAGCCTCTTTCACGACCGAGCTGGAGCCCGGGAAAGTCCTTCATGCGCTCTGCCATATGGATATGGACTCGCTTAACATGGACCTTTCTAGAATGAAGAATATGCACAAGGGTTGTACGATTCAATAGACGACCGGCCCGTGTAGCCGTTGGATGGCGTTGCCTCGCAAGCGATCATTTCTTTAAGTGTTGCAGTGTTTTCGAATTCGCCATGATAGTGGGCGTTTCACAGCGGTTGCGATGCTGCTACGTACAGCATCCTTGATATGTACTGCAAGCCAGGTAGACTCACTCTCCTGCTTAGGTGACCCGACCTTATTCAAGCTTCGTATGCACTTCGGGTGTATCCTACGGTGATAACGCTGCACGTTTGTTCGAGCTACACCTGCGATTTCTTGCTTGCTGCTAGGCCTCGAAAAGCCTACTGGTAGCCTACTGTGTCTTAGAGTCCGGACACCCCTCATCTAGCATCACGCCCCCACTGTTTCGCTCTATGAATCTCGAGGGGGCGCGGCGAGTATCTACCTAGTCTCTTTCCATTGATTCTCAACCTGTCTGATCTGTCAGGCACAGAGGCTCGAGGTTCCGAAATCTCTGCCAATTGCTAGCTGGCAAGTCTCCAACATGGGTAGCCACCCGTGCAAGGCTATCTATATCCACAGGACAATCACTCATTCCCACAGGTTGGTTTACTCGGTAGAGCTTAGTAGTAAGTACTGCAGGCTCACTTTAGCCCGTTCTGTGGCTTCAATGTTACACTCGAGTTGCATCCACGTTGTTTCAATCTCCATGGAGCGTCTGCAATTCAGCCGTTACTCCGTTGGTTTTGTGTGCCGTTACGGTCTGGCAATCTTGGGAAGCTCTATATGTCCAAGCCATAACTTGTTTATCCGCTTGAAGCTCCGGGATATGAACTATATCACTCCAAGACATCCGAAGGCAGCTGATCTCGGAATATTCTTTTTTCCTTGTCTCCGATCATTGTTCTTATCTGAAGCTATATAGTTGAGGGCCTTCCGATAAGCTATCGTATCTTCTTACATCACAATTCATTGGACCTCCACTCGTTCAGGCAGGCTCAGTGGCGTCACTATTGTTGATTGATTTGAACGCGGACGAATTTTGAAAGAGCCTTTGGGAGAAACATTCATTCGTCTTGCTTGATAGTAGACCATAGTCCAAGAAAATCAATCCATCCCAGATATGACAGAGTCTCCGGATAGTCCGCGAACGAATAGTCAGCAAACGGTTCCGATATGGGATCTCCGAGCACAAAGCGAGGATGCTTCAGAAGAAAGATATGGTGCAGACACTACCGCAACCCCAGCATCTGAAGTATCGCCGCCGGGTAGTCCTCCTACAAAAAGCACACCTTTGAGCAAATCTGACCCTAGGGAAAAATCACGTAGCCTTGCTGCATCACTGTCATTGAAAGAACAGGTAAGTATCCCATGGCATTGAAAGTCAATACGCTGAACATGTCTAGGTCTCTCTTCTCGTTGCTGCCGATTTCTGGAGATCGAAGGCTATACCCTCGAAAGGCATAACCGCTTTCAAGACCTCGGATGGACCAAATGGTGCTCGGGGTGGACTCTTCACAGGCGGAACCAAGGTTAGCAGCCTTTGAAGGATTCCTTCAGCATGGTCCTAACATGCAAGTGAAGGCAGCATTGTTTCCTTGCGGCATATCGCTGGCAGCAACGTGGAACAGAGACATCCTTTTCCAAGTTGGCGAACACCTTGCGGAGGAAGTGAAGGCAAGGTCGGCCCACGTGCTCCTAGCACCAACAGTCTGTCTTCACCGCGGTCCATTGGGAGGCAGGAATTTTGAGTCGTACTCCGAAGACCCCTTCCTGACTGGGAAGCTTGCTGCATCTTACATCAATGGTCTTCAGGGTAAAGGTGTTGCAGCAACAATAAAACGTAAGATCTTACATCCATTATTGTATGGAACTTTTGCTGACTATTGCCAGACTATGTTGCTAACGAGCAGGAAACCTTTAGGCTCACCATCGATTCTATTGTCTCAGAACGACCATTGAGAGAGCTCTACCTTCGGCCATTCGAGATCGCCATACGAGAATCTAATCCATGGGCGGTCATGTCCTCTTACAACTTGCTTAATGGTGTTCATGCAGATATGAATGATCACGCCTTGAAGGAAATACTGAGGGGAGAGTGGAATTACGATGGGTGAGTGTTGATACAAACATCAACCTACAATATGCTGACATCAATAGCCTAGTGATGTCGGACTGGGGTGGAGTGAACTCTTCCGTTGCAGCTGTCGAGGCCGGATGCGATCTCGAAATGCCAGTGTCAGGCAAGTGGCGAGGTCCAAAACTTCTGAAAGCCGTGACAGAAGGAGTAGAAGAAAATGGCAAGAAGACTTTTGTGAGCAAAGAGGCGATAGAGCGTGCTGCTGCAAACGTGCTTTATCTTGTAGAAAGAACAGGAGGATCAGATATGTTTGTGGAACCAGAAGAGAGGGAGGATGATCGACCCGAAACACGAAACTTGATACGGCAAGCCGGCGCTGAAGGTATGACTCTCCTTAAGAATCATGGCGATGTTCTCCCGATCAAGCCCGCCCAGACTAAGATTGCGGTGATTGGACCAAATGCGAACCGAGCCATTGCTGGTGGTGGTGGAAGTGCGAGTCTCAACTCATACTACAACACCATACCGTTGGACAGCATCAAGGCAATTCCTGGGAAACAGGTATCATATGCCCAAGGATGCCATACCTTCAAGTGGCTGCCATTAGCTGCGGCTTATTGCACTACGGCAGCTGGTGAACCAGGAGTCATATTAGAGTTCTTTTCCGGAGACAAATTCGAAGGAGAGCCAGCGATCGTTCAACGAAGAATTAATACTGATCTATTCCTCTGGGACTCTGTTCCGAAAGAAGTTGCCAATGGACCAGATGGATCTATACGACCATGGTCTGTCCTTGCAAAGACGACAATAACGCCAGTCACAAGTGGGCTCCACACGTTCAGTTTCTCAAGTGTGGGACCAGGCAGACTGTTGGTAGATGGTATAATCAAGGTCGACTGCTGGGACTGGACCGAGCAGGGCGAGGCAATGTTTGACAACTCGGTGGATGTACTATTTGAGATGCAGTGCGAAGCTGGAATACCGCTGGAAATTATCGCCGAAACTACCAACGAAATTCGCCCACTGAAGAAACAACAGAAGGAGATGCAAAGAGCGGGTGTCACTCATGCCTATGGTGGCTGCAGAATCGGATACAAGGAAGAGGATACGATTGATTATCTGCAACAAGCAATTGATACGGCGAAAGCAGCAGATGTCGCAGTGGTCATTGTTGGGCTTGATGCAGAGTGGGAGTCGGAAGGTTACGATCGCAAGAACATGGATCTTCCTTCTAATGGTAGTCAAGACCGGCTAGTCGAAACAGTGCTTAAAGCAAACCCTAACACGATCGTGGTAAATCAATCAGGATCCCCAGTTACGATGCCGTGGGCGGATCGTGCTCCTGCGATCATACAGGCGTGGTATCAAGGTCAAGAAGCCGGAAATGCTTTGGCTGACGTGTTGTTCGGATTTGCTAATCCGAGCGGCAAACTTCCAGTCAGTATTCCATGTTTTTCAAACGTATATTTCCTGACATCTGTAGACCACGTTTCCTCGCCGACTGGAAGACAATCCTACCTATCACAACTGGCCAGGAGAAAACCTGAAGGTCGTATACGGAGAAGGCCTGTACATCGGATATCGCCATTACGAGAGAGTTGGTATCGAGCCACTGTGGGCGTTTGGTCACGGTCTCTCATACACGACTTTCACATATGGCAAACCCACACTAAGTGCTACAACACTCCCCGAAGCTGGAAAGATCGTGATTACTATCCCCATCACCAACAGCGGAGACATTGATGGCGGAGAAATCGTGCAGGCCTACATACACGACGAGAAGTCCCGTCTTCCACGCCCGGAAAAGGAACTGCAAGCATTCGACAAAGTGTTTCTCAAGGCAGGCGAGACGCAGAACGCGACTCTGACGCTTGACAAGTATTCTGTGGGATACTATGACACTGACATTCCGGCGTGGATTTCGGAGGAAGGAATCTTCCAAGTTTTGATAGGAGCTTCTTCTAAAGATATTAGGTATGTTTGAATGTTTGAAGTGTTTGCTCGGATGGGCCCAGAGAACTAGAACTAACAATTAACAATGTGGCAGGGAAATTGTTTCGTTTGACGTGCTGGAGTCATTTACTTGGATTGTTTGATGGAAATTCATACATATATATATTGGGGGGGGGGGATGTACAAGGCTACTCGTAGTGATGCGGCACCCACTCAACAGAATAATAGGTTTTGGTTTATGGAAGTGTTCAGTGCCGTGAAACGCCGTGACTACCATTAATACCTGTAGGGTAAGCGGAGTTTATGAATCCTCCAAATGCGTTCTGGTCGAAACTTCCAAACGACACCCGTCAGAATACTGGAATGATACTTCAAAACCGTCCGAGAGCTGGTAGGTAAAACAACCAGGTGGCGCCAATGTCCTCAATATCTTCGTAGCATCAAATCAGGCAAATTACCAGCATGGCCAAGCATCGATGGGACTATTCACAGCATACTTTTGTTGCATATCGTACAGTTTTGCCACGTTTTCATGTCCAATTTCGACTACCGTTTCGTTGCATTTTGTTGCGTATTGTAGCATATTTGACACGTCTGCATTTCCATTGTTCTGGGACACCTGCAGAAGTGATCCTTGTATGCCACGCACGCTAATATAAAAAATCAAATCAAACGTCTACCTCAATACTGGTAGTATTTCTTTCTCTTTAAAAAATACTTGGTATGTTGGGGGAATTTTCAGAAGGGAAGCGTAGTAGGTAGGAAATCTATCGAGAGTGTCACTAGTGCCTGTCTACAGCCACCTTAGAATTATCCCTTGGCATTTCGAAAGATGCTCCCTTTATTCACCACCATTCCGCTGGCATTGCCAACTCCAGAGTAAAAAGCTCATATCCTCGAGTGACTTACCACCTGAAGATATATGAAAGCTATTCGCCAGCACCACCCTAATGGCAGGCTGCATAAAGCATGAATCGAATATCAATTACTCTCCACGGTCCACGCGTAACCACTTCGTCGAACCTCCATCCCTATTCTCCCGCCTCATTCCCAACCTACCCAACGATATAATGCTACAAATACAACAGGCGTGGAACCGCCAGTACTATAGACTTGTCTCAATCGACGTGAGAGATCTTCCAAGAACATTGCGCCAGGCTCCGCGGAACTGGAACCCAAGGAGGCTACTCAACCTGCCGAATCTACTCGCTGCGCTCTGGATAGTGTTGCTACTATGGGGCGAACGCTGGGTTTTTGAGAGCAGCATTGGTGCGTGCGATTGGAGAAGTTGGGAGAGATGGGTATGTGCTGGAAACTAGTCAATGGGAAAGGAGGTCAGGCTGACCATTATCTAGCCGCAGGAAGCAACACCCCACCACTTGATCTTCCTCGCAGATCCCCAGATCATAGATCCGCACAGCTATCCAGGACGGCCGTGGCCATTGTCGACTTTCACATACTGGCATACGGACAACTACATGAAGAGGAACTACGTAGAGCTGCAGAAGTCATTACATCCTGACACAGTCTTCTTTTTAGGTGATCTCTTTGATGGGGGCAGAGAGTGGAAGGCCGCGCATGGAAATTCTGTAGATCAATCTTGGGCGAATGGACAGCGGCCGTCTGGTGAGACAGCATACCTGAAGACATGGGGAAAGAGGTACGGCGAGGATTTCTGGTTGCATGAGTACGATCGATTCGGCAGGATTTTTTACAAGTTTTGGGATCTCATGGGAGCGGAACCAGGGCCAGGACAACGAGGGAGGAAGATCATATCGAGTCTTCCGGGGAATCACGATTTAGGACTGGGAGACAAAATTAAGATACCTATACGGAATAGGTTCGAAACTTATTTTGGAGAGGGAAACAGGGTCGATGTTATTGGCAATCATACTTTTGTGTCGATCGACGCAGTCTCATTGAGTGCAGGAGGCTCAGAGCATGAAGTTGCGGAGATCGTTAGACCAGTCAACGAGTTCTTGTCAGGAGTGCAAGTACTGAAGAGGAAAGCAGTGGCTCGAGAGCTGGATTACCAGAACCGTGTTGAGATTAGGTCTCAATATGAACATTCCGTGCAAGCGGCTGAAAATGCCAACTACAACGACGGGACAAAGTCGGATCCTGGAGCTGGTTCTGCGACTCTTCCTACTATCCTCCTCACACACGTACCTTTATATCGCAGTCCAGGCACACCATGTGGTCCGAAGAGAGAACATTGGCCTCCAACGCCACCGCCCAAAGGCCAGATCGGTCCGGTGATTCCAGACGATAGAAACGCCATATCCATATCGCGTGGCTATCAGTATCAAAATGTCCTCAGTGACACAGACTCTGTGAAAGTCATTGATTCCATTGGCGATGTTCAGCTGGTTTTCTCTGGTGACGACCACGATTATTGCGAGATTGTCCATCCAGCAAACAAGAACCACGCCAGGGAGATCACAGTGAAGAGTATAAGCTGGGCTATGGGCGTACGAAGACCTGGATTTGTCATGCTCAGCATGTGGAATCCAATTCGCTCCAACGGACAGTCCATGGGCACATTCTCCAGCGACGGTCCGCATATTGCGCCTACCGTGCAAAGCCACCTCTGTCTTCAGCCCGACCAGCTGGGAATTTTTATCCGCTATGCAACGTTGATCGGCATCTGTTTCTTGTGCATAATTGTCCGCGCTATCCTGACGCCCATACTCAAACTCATACCCTTCTCCTTTGCACCTGTCAAACAACCAACGGACTCTTCCCTCCTACCAACCACACTCAGAGACCTCAAATGCCACAACGAGGACAACTTCCCCTCGACCCAGCAATCATCATCTTCCGTTAACTCCGCAGCCCACGCAAACCTGGCACCACGATCGACTGCCGCACGTACACGCAGCATCTCGCCGATAAACGGCTACGGGCTTTCTCAGCAGAAAGAAGTACGCTTCGCCATACCGCCACCCACGCCACTCATCAACCACATCCCAAATGGCTGGTCACACCAAAGCACGTCCAAGAAAAGCGATGATTACAACTCTACCAGTACTGACAAGAAGTGGCAGCTGCTGAGTCCTACGCAGATTGTATGGCGCGAGATATGGACAAGTTTATGGCGGGTAACGTGGATTGCGCTTTTCACATACATCTACTTATGGTGAAAGCCATCTGGCCCATTAGGAGAGAATATATGAGATTTAACACTGATGTAAACATACAATTAGCATCTACTCGGCGTTGGGGGGGGGGCATGGAAACCCAAGACCAGTCACACTACTGCTATAACACAGAAAGAAGAAAAAATCAATATGCAGACCTCCTGTAGTCTACTAAAGCGCCTTGCTGGCCAAGCCCTCCTATTGCGCCTCTCTGGGAAGGAAGCACTCATCTGAGTAGATAAACAGCCTGTGCCAGCGATCCTACGTGGTTGGATGCCTCGCACAATCTGCAACCTGACCTGTCCTGTCATCACTTATCACTCATCACTCGCTCAAGTCATCTTCACCACCACAAAATCCTCGCCCTTCTAGAATCCATCCCCACATGCCATGCATCTTCACCTCCCATTTTACTCCCATTTTAAGCTCTATTACAGGATTACGGCTTAAGTAGTTATAGGGGCCGCTGTCAAATCAGCAGCCTGAACCAGCACCCAACCTAACCTAACCTACCCGTAGGCAGTCTGACTCGGCAAGTACCGAAAAAATAAGTCTTCGTAGAGTAGGCGAGCTGTGTTTTAGGATTTTCGCACGATTTTGCTAGTTGGGTGAGGGGGGAACAAGGATATTCTGGATGATGGGCTGGTCCCTAAAGTATGTCTGAGGTGCTCATTGGATTTGGAGCTTGGATTTTGAATTTGGAGCTTGGCTTGAAATGATGGGATGGAATGGGACGGCGAGTTTGAGGTCGTGCCCAGATACCTACGTTGAAGATGGCTGGAATCGAGAGGTGGTCATCACGTTTATCCCAGTGGCAGGCCGTGTGAAGGTGCATAATTTAGGTATATTTGGAGTAGGTACGAAACACTAGTATTCATCCGGTTTTAAAAGATGACTGCTTTTACGAAAGTATTCTATGCTGAATCTCATATTTGAGGTAGTCTTGGTTTTGGAGCACGAAAACTCGAGAAGTCTACACTTGCTTTGTCCTGGCGAAGTGGCGTGCATATCTTCACCATCACAATCTCATATCCATTGGGACACCGCTACGAGTATTATTTCTACAAACGTCTGGCCTTGCGAGCCACATTCTCGTCTGTTCTTGTAACCCCTGGGTTTGGAATGGCATCACCAGTGTGTGACAAGTTAGATTGCGCACGGCCTGAGTAGTTAATCCGTAAAAACACACAACACTGCTATTTGCAACTCTTTTATGTAAACATTACAATATGGCAAACTTTATTCGCCGCAATGAAAGGAAAACGCCTCCAAGAGATGGAGCTGAACTTACATGCCAAGATACTGAAAGATGAGTTCGATTCTTTACGTTAAATATAAAGACACCAAATCGAAACGCGCGTTTACGGCAATGGCTCCTATACCTGAATCAACTGGGCGTTACTGGCTACACAGAGGCGATTTCCTAGGCTCTGTAGCCCATAGGCAGATGCATAAGATACAGAAGAAGAGCGGCCCAGAGTCTAAGTTCTCAAAAGAGTTTTGTAAGATGCTGTAAGCCCGTCGCGCAACCCAGTCCGCGATGAGCTCTATGTATACAAGGCAACGCCCATCGATTACGCCGAAACCTGGCAGAACTTACAAACAAGGGAAGGAGATATAAATGTGTTTTTGTCAAAAGTATCATCTCTTAGAAAATCCGTAGAGAGGCAGGCGCATGGAGAGCAACGCCAAGGCAAACCGGTGGGAGGATTCTTAGATCATATCAATCCTGGGTCGCAAGCTGATTCCGGCGGGTGGTTTATCACGTGTGCGCAATCTTTCTGTCACACCTGGTGGCATTGCGGATTTGATTACGAATGGATACGAGTCAGGCTTTACATCGGAAAATTTCGAGGCGGTTTGAAGTTGAGAAAGCATGGAGGGCTGCGTCCGGGAGAGCTTTGCAGAGGTGGCAGAGAGGGGTGTAATGGCAGTCATGGTACTGATATGATAGGATGACAGACCGATACGAGCCATCCTTGTCGATGGCGGTGCATAATAGACGGTTCCCGGCTCTTTGGAAGGGCATGTTCGACGTAGAATATTCAATCCGCGAGACCAAAAACATTTGATCTTTACTTCGTTGAACGGTTTATTCTTAGTCTATACTCTATCAACCCTCACATGGCTTCATCATGGTCCTTAACAAATTTGCAAGACTTGCGTTTTCCAATGCCGCAGCAACTCGCTCCTTGTCTGCTAGCTGTTTGTTGACATCTTCGGCTTGGTTGTGGGTGCCTGCTTTGATCTTCACTTCAACTCGGTAGCTTGGTGGCAGAGCCTGTTCAAGACGTACTCTAACACCAAGTCCGATGACTGTAGCAAGTGAGCAATGAGTACTATGTTCATGTCAGCAATGTCCAAGTATTAAGTGGACGCAGTATCATCAACGTGAGAATCGGCACCGCGGAGAGCGACCAGACTGCTGGGTTGGCGGCTATCGACTAGGGGGATACGACAAATACGTACACGGTCGGTGTAAGCTCGACCCGCACTCGGGATAGCGCAGAGGGATTTGAAGAACTCGCAGCGGAGATGAGATGAACGTCTTCCAGCTTGACAACTCCGAGAGACTCCAGAGACGTGGGATGTTCCGGATCCGCAATTGGTGCTATCAGATCTATGAAACATTAGTCTGTACATGGAGTATCTGAAATGCTCCAAGGCATAATGTAATATGGGTGGGAGTTTGTTTATATGATCGAACGGATTCACATATGGCGATTTGCCTTCCAAGAATAGGCCCAAGTCGAGTTCGGCCAAGAAACCCGTAATGTGCACTGCATGTTATGCTCCAAGGGGTAGACGGCATGACACGTTGTTAAAGTGAAGGAAAAGAGTACAAACTTACCATAAATCTCTTGTTCATCGATTGGTTCCAGCGTGGAATCGTCCGAGTCCGTATCAGAGAACTCAGACATGTAGAACGGGTCCATTTCAAAAGTCGGCTTTGCTGCTAGGACATTTCGTAGGCTCTGCTTCTTTGAATCTGCATCGTGCCCTCGCCGTCTTCGTCTGTGAGATGGCAACTCGGATTCGCTCAAGATGGTCGGGTTAGCGTTATCCAGGCCCATAATGGGCGCTTTAGAATGCGGCGCGGTACTGAGGGAAGTGTAGGAGCGCGCAGGAAGAATTTGAACCGTAGTTGGGACAGTCCTGTTCTAAGAAAAAGAGTCTGCGTGCTGAGATGCAAGATTTGAAGGTGTTGGCGAAGGGGGCTTTGGAGATGCAGAGAGCTGTTCCCTAAGCATTCTTGCCTCCTGGTGAAGGCGATGAGGTGGGGGTGTTTTGGTGACCAATTTTAAGGTTATCGATAACAAACCTAAGCGAGCTGACTACTGCGAGCTGAACGGACTTCTCTTCCTTCTACAAGGCTTCTGTTGTTGTTTTTACCTGACATATCTGCTTTGATCATACTACATTTTACTACCGTTGGCTACGCTACCCAAAGTCTGCACATTGCTATAGTTGATCGCCGTGGTCTCCCAGGCTTCTCATCCTGTTTGTTGCCTTGCACACTTTCGAGTATTCAAGCATCTACCAAACCGGCAGTTCTTGCGGGGTTTCCTTGGATACGCCGGCAGTGCTTACCAATACACTATTAACTGGTCGGATGCCGTGGATCAATGGTCAAATTGTTCGCAGCAATCTCAACTGAGTTGATCACCTCAAGCAGCCTCTGGCCATAACAAGTTTGGCCAGAGGTTGATGGATGGTGGGGTTCAGTAGCTCATTGATTTTGGTCTCCAGGAATACATCACATTCTCGTCTCCTGAAACGCATTATCAACCGCTTGTGTCAGCGGCTTGTTGAGAGTTCCCGTTCAGCACTACATCTCCTCTACCAAGTGGTATGTCCAATCAACGAAAGACATGCGAGCCCTCTCACAAGCAAATCGCTTAGCTGGAGGAATGAAGCTCATCCCGCTCTCGGTAACTTCCAGAGTTCTTGGACCACCTATAATATCAGTAGCAATTAAGTTGCTTGGTTGACAGCCACTGCTTACCTGCTGTGCCTCATGCAAAGTACTTATTCAAGGTTTCTGGGTGATTCTTTCCTCAAGATGTTTCGATGTCCTTGGAGCTGTCGGGCAAGTCAGTCCTTTGTTATATTCACTGATTCTCAATCAAGAGATTCTCCAGGTCGCCCCCGTCACTTGGCGTCACTTATGGGCGTAGGAAGGTCGGAACTTGGAACTGGCTCTGGCTATGGTACTGTTTACTGGTATCTCTGGGTAATTTGCTCTTCATGGAGTTAGCCGGGGAAGCCATACCCATCATACCCACGCCATGTCAAAATTAACGTCTTGATGTGACTTGACCAGGCTTAACTGGGGAATATGCATATTACCACCCGTATACTCTAAACCATGACAATAAACCCCTTATTAACACATCGGTTGGCAGCTTGCATCTAGGTGTGGTTAGTAATAAACCCCCCCCCCACCAAGTCAGCTCATGTCCACCCCCATACTCACAGTCTACTCCCTCTAATCTCACACTCCCTCTGCTAAATATCGCTCTCTACATCCCAGCCCAAACCCACGCGTCAAACGCAGATGCGCCTCAAGTCCACTACTACTGCTTCTGCTTCTGTCCTAGGTCACAATTTGGAGGGATCGTAATCAGCTCCTGCTATCCGATGCCCTTGTGCGCCATATCTAAACAAAGCTCAATTCGTATCAATCCGATAGTTGTAGATTGCTTCGCATCCTCTCACCCGTCCGGACGCAGAGCAGGTACAGTCTTGGACTCAATCCGCATGAGAGTGCCATCAACTCAATTGTATCCGCACCTAGCCCAGCCTGGACTGGCACTCCTCGAAAGGGATCAACTCTGCACTTCCAGGGTTTACACACCTGCTCACGGTTACGCACTGGTGCTATCCACAACATTGTTGACCAAATTGGACGAACTAGACGTCTCTAAAGACGATCAACTGCAACAGCACTCTGCTTGGTAGTTTCCCCTCACAGTATCATCTACAACTATACGAGCTTCATCTGCCAAATGCCATCTACTATTGTGTTCACCCCTTTCTATTAAGCTTGTTTGATCGCCAGAGAAACAGTTCGTACCACGAGAGTACAGCCACCAAAATAAGGTACTTATGCCCTGATCGTCATGACTATTTCAAGTGTCATCAATAACCGAACCCTTGGACCTCCACTCCCGAGCAATCCGTACAGTGCGTGGCCTTGCTAAAGTTGTTACCAAGGTCGATATCTCACATAAGTCGCATGAGGTACAGGCAAATTCACATACTTGAAATACAACCGTCAAGGCACAATCTAGCCCATTGAGAATCGATACATCCGCTTTGCGCTATTTGAATCCACGACTGGAGTATATGGTCGCAAAGTTCATCACAGGAATAATTGGGGCTTTCGGTATTGTCTGCTGGTTGGGTGACAACGGTTGGTTCGAGGGACAGATTATCATATTCTTGGAAGCGATACAATTCTGCCAGTATAATGTCAGGCGATCCAGCAGGGCGGAGGCTCCTGCCCCAAAATCCGCCTATGCAGTCGTATGCCTTTGCGCCGAATGACTTTGGGCAACGAGAGAACCAAAAGAGTGAGCCTTTGGCGTTGGATATACAGAGCTTGTCTGATTATGCGTGTAGATTACGTCTTCGTTGACGAGCACAACCGTCATAAGCGTTTAAAAGGTAAGGCACTGCCCAAAGATTTCACTAGTTAGTCTAACAGAACCTATAGTTATGCGCGCCTGCGAAGGCTGTCGCAGGAGAAAAATAAAATGCGACGCAGCGACAACAAACACATGGCCATGTTCTGCATGTATACGACTTAAGCTGCATTGCGTTCCACCCACAGTCAACTATGATCCCAATTTTCCTGGTGGAGCCCAAGGATACGAACATGAAAGGGAAGAGTATGGTACAGACGGAAATGATGGCTATCATCAGCAAATGGCACTACAGCCACAACAAATGACTAGCCAGCCAAAAGCCATACCACCGATCTACACTCAGCAATTACCGCAACAAGGACCTGTTGGGGTGTATCATCAGTCACCATATGGAGAGCAATCATCTGGCTACAGTCAACAGCCTATGCATTATGGTAGCTTGCAAACTCCAGTCAGCGTAATGGATCCGCATCAACAATATCCCCCGCAGTCAGCATATACCACACCCATATTGGGCCATCAATCCCATTCTCAATCACCTCAGTCCTCAGAATCATATGACCAGGATCAGTATGGCCAGCAAAACTTAGCAGACCTGCTTGGCAACCTCAGGGTCAATGCTGACGGCTCCGGTATGCCACATCTGTCTAGCAACGAACTTCAAGTCTAATATTGTACAGCCCCCTACATAGATCATAAAAATCAGATGAAAAACAAAGCGCTGGCTGGGGAACCCGAAGAGCCTGCTTTCGAAGATGTAGACGACTACAAAAGCACGTTACCAGCAAGCTCGTCTGGGCCAGGTATGAAGATTAGGATACCGCCAGAGCTAATGCCGGACGATGAGACTGCGATGAGCTACTTCGACTTGTTCTTTTCGAACGTACATCCTTATGTGCCTGTGGTCAATAAGTCGTCGTTCTACCAACAATGGCATACGAATCGAGATGCTATCTCGCCATTGATCCTGGAAGCGATATTTGCGATCGCAGGGAAGTTAGCCGATGAGCCGACACAAGGGCATCAGTGGTTATCTCTGACATCTAGTAAGTTTGTTTTATCTTGGCTCGTAACAACATGTACTGATGCCAGCCAGAACATGCCGACTCTTTCATGGACATTCCTCGACTTAGCACACTTCAAGCTTTGCTCATCATCTTGAAAGCTCGGGAAGCATCTCCCAAGAAAGGCTACTACTACAGGTCCTGGATGACCGTTGTACATTGTGTCCAGATGGCAAAGGGCCTTGGATTGGACGACCATTACGAAGAACACAAGGCCGGCAAATCCTGTGGATCTGATCTTGCTGACTGTATAACCAAAACAAGAATCTGGCAACTCATCTTCGTGTGCGAAGTGATGGTCGGATCTCCACAGGGGAGATTAGACATGGGAGTACCCATGGATACACTCGACCTCAGTGTGGTCAGGCCATCTCCCAGTGTTGACGACTCTGAATACCATACGACTCGTAAATTCACCTATTTCACTCGAGTGGTGCAAAACGTAAGAAGGATGACCAACGTCTATGCCAGAATTAAGAACCGCAAAGATTGGGGGCTTGACCCCGAATTGGTGCAGTTAAACCCATTATTTGATGCCTGGCTGAACGATTTGCCTGGAGATTTGCAAGTCACATTTCCCGCTGATGGAGCGCCGCCGTGGTTACCTTCGCACTATATCGGAAATTTGCACGCATATTATCATCTAGCTATAATTATGCTGCACCGACCTCAACTAACGTTCATGGAGCCAACAGGGGCAGATGGAGGCTGGAAACATCACATGATGATATGCTACTCATCAGCAAAACTTCTTTGCAGGCTGCAAGAGAGCATTCTTCAGTCTTTTGGCATGACTGGATTACTATCTATGCAACGTGGTATCAACTTCACCATATATTGCGTATTGACATGCACTGTGCTTCATCTGGTTCGTGTTGGCACCATAGTCGTAAATCATTAATTAACGAAACACATAGGTCGCTTTAACCTCGCCTGATCCAGATCTGAATCATGATGCTCGGGAGTTCTTCACACGACATATGCGCATTCTCGAGAAGTGCTCAAGCTCATGGCCGATGCCCGATATGCAGCATCAAGTAGATGCACTCCGGGAGGCCTTTTCTGCTGACACTAGGAAGCCGTTTGTACTAAAACCCTCGTTTCCATATCACAGCCCTGGACCGGCTCACCTGCGGCCCCAGGGGTACAACCAGCCATCTTCAGGAGGTCAGCGAACTTTGGAGCATCATGCCCAGCCATCACATGTCAGTTATACCAACATTCCCATTTCGCCGCCTATCTCGGCCGGAGGTATGGACACCAAAAGTGACTCTCCTGCTTTACAGTCTTTGGCTATGATAGCCGCCAGCCAGAGAGCTCCGCAACAATCGATGCCAAGTGGGGTTCCAATGACCGATTCCACCGGATGGGATCCTGCCGCCATCTTTGAGTAAGTTCCGAGAATCGAATCCCCTCGTTCTTACTATGACTAATAGAGCCCACAGTCGGTGGAACACAACTTTCGGTACGCCTGCCCATAGCGGTTCTTCAGCTATCCCTCAATCGATTTCCCCGCTAAAACAACCCGTGCCAGGTGCCCAAGAGATCCCAACTTTGTCCGCCAACTCAGGCTTGCCAAACGTGAACTTGACTTCTGGCTCGCATCCCATGCCGCCGCAACAGTATTCGGGCGCTGCAATTCCATCGTTTATTAGTCCGAGTATGTGGCAGGAGTCTGTGCAAAGTGTGTACGAAGGTGGTCTCAAGAGGCAGTGGAACTATGATGAAGAAGATGGTAGCATATCAAACGTAAAGCGCCCTCGGTGATGAGCTTGATAGGTGTAAATCGATGGCTTCAGGGACAATAATGAGATAGGCTGATCTCTGATGCTTAGGAAGGGCTCCGATGACATATCATCACCTGTCACGGAACATGACAGCACTCAACTGATACTTGGTGGAGATGGCAGTGAGGACGCCGGAAATGTGAAACGATGCAATGATGGTAGTAGGGCAGATATGCGTTGCGCAAGGAGAAAACAACACCGGATCGAAAACTCCTAGTACTCGCAACTTCTCTGCATCCCACCAAGATGATATAATGAAGCACTCTAAGAAACGCAAATGGGATGGATACCAGAGCCAGACGTGTAAATTTGGGTCTATGGGTTGTATATAATAGGCATGGTTGGAAACGTGGATAAGACGATGCAGGTGGCTATCTGCAAAAGTACAGGCTGTGTAGATTACGATTATACATTGTGATGTGATCTAAACTCTACAATTGCTGCAGTTCCAATGCTTCTGCGCTCTTAAGCTGTCCTTGGGAGAAGTGAACGCAACGTCTTACCAGCGTTGAATTTCCGATCAAGGATCGTTTCTGCTTTCACCTGCAGCTGAGAAGACAGAATCAGAAGGTAAATAAAGTTGACTATGTATCATTGGAGCGTTTGTGGTGGGTCTGGAATCTGGGGATGTTAGGAGGTAACTTGAGCTCCGGTATCGCTTTCATGTTTGGACACCCCCGTGTTGATATTTCTTACAAGTGCAAAGACTTGTATGAAGTACATCAACCTCTCTAATCCAGAAATACTCCAAAGATGTCTTCAAAGCCACAGAAACATCATCTGTAATCTTCTACTCTTTACTTTTCATGATGGCTGAAACCAAAGCAGCTGAGGATCACTGGTCGTCGAAGGTATGTAACGTCATGATACCAAGTCCCTTTACGAGAACTCTATAGTGTACTTCATGTATATCCATTGACTCTTGGAAAGTCGAACTCTTAGTTTAGGTATCAGCTTAGTTTACAAAGGATACTTCTCAGACTAACATCCACCAGGCTTACCAAAGCTCCGCATCCTTTGTCCCGAAACTTGCGACGAAAGTCGTGCGATGGTTAGATGTCCAGCCCGATGACAAAATCCTCGATATCGGGTGTGGAGGTATATGCCCATTCCGGTAGTCTGCTTCAACAAGCTGCACACGCTGATGAAGACGCTGATGAAGATAGATGGAGTCATCAACCTCCAAGTCGGCGAAGTGTTGAAGAAAGGCAGCGGCAAGATTCACGGGACAGACGCTTCAGAAGCCATGATCCGAACTTCAAAAGACGACGCCGAAAAAGCCGGCTTATCCGACATCTGCACATTTGAAGGTAAACACCACTCTCCTCAACTTCAACAGCAATAGGCGAGGCAAGATAAGGTAGCTAACCCAAAACCCAGTTCTTGACACCAAAAACCTGATCCACCACCCCGCCCTTCAAACAGCAGCCTTTGACAAAGTCTTCTCCAACGCCGCGCTGCATTGGATCTTGCGTCCCGAAGCCATGCGCCGTGCCGTCTTCGCCGGCGTGCACGCGGCGCTGAGGCCCCACGGCCGCTTTGTGTTTGAGATGGGCGGCATGGGCAATGTGGCCGAGATGCGCACGATCCTGCTGGCGGTGGTGGCGCGGCGCGTGGGTATTGTAAGGGCTAGGGCGGCGGATCCGTGGTTTTTCCCGGATGAGGAGTGGATGGAGAAGATGTTGGTGGAAACGGGGTTTGTGGTGGAGAGGATTGAGAGAGAGTATCGTCCAGTATGTGCTTTGTGTTCTCGGTTTTTACCAGTCGACGGAGCAGGTTTGGGAGTGTAGAGGCTCTTTGTGGTTGCTGCATGGGCAAAGCATAAGACACACGCTCCGCACCCTGATTTGATATTTCGTACTAACCATCGGCAGACAAAAGCAGATGAAGGCGGCGTCGAGGGCTGGACGAGATTGATGGGCAAGCAATTCTTCGATGCAGTGGCTCCAGAGGGAGACTCAAAGAGAGAGGAATGTATCAAGGAGGCCTTGGAGGTAATCGAGGGGGTATGCGAAAGTCCTGGTGGTGGGTCGTGGTTTGGTTATGTCAGGCTGAGAGCTATCGCACGGAAGATCTGAGGAGCTGAGCGAGAGGTTTGGTGGTCACTTAAGGTCGATATGTGAGTAGAATCTGGTGCGTAGTCATGTCCTAAGAGTCTGTCCTATTGAGACTCGGAAGACAATACAATTGTGTTGAAAGACGCAGCCTCTGTAAGGTGTGTTATGTCTTTTGAATCACTCACTCTCTAAAGCACCTCATAAGACAGACTCAAATACGTGTCAAAGCACCATGCAGCACTGAAGCGTATATAATATGCATATTACATACAAATTCTTGACCTCTGGCAGGTAGAGCCATATTAGTGTTGACATGACAAGTATAACCTTCATGAACAGCCAGCTCGTGTCTTGTGGAAAGAAATATTGCTACAATGCTTACAACGTGACCGAATTTGCATCCTGCCCGCATCCTTCCTTTGCAAAAATATCATGTCGTTCGTCGAAAAGCGTGCGATTTCGGCTCCGCCTCGCAGCAGCTGGGCGTTCTCACCGCCAAATGATGACTCCTAACGGCAGAAACAATTCCTGGCTGTGAGTACAAGTGCAGAGTACGAAATCCAAATGAACTTCTCTTCCACAATCAATTTACTCTACAAAATGTCAGGAATCACTCTACATCTCCGTTCAGAGCGTAAGCACCCACGGCTATGATGTTTCGCAATTTGCTAATGAGGTCTGCAGTGGGCAAGGCCCTCGAACACCGCTCCGCGCTTACACCAACCACTGCCAAAACCCTCATAGATGCCGGCTACACGATCCGAGTTGAGCGCAGCCCAGAGCGCATATTTGAGGATGAGGAGTTTGAGAAGGTCGGTGCTACCTTGGTGCCAGAGAATACGTGGAGAGAAGCACCAAAGGAACATATCATCATTGGACTGAAAGAGCTTCCTGTTGATACTTGTACGCATTCAATTCCATATTCAATTGTGTTTGCATTGCTGATATATGTTTAGTCGCGCTCGAGCACACACACATCCAATTCGCACATTGCTACAAACAACAAGGCGGCTGGGACAGCGTCCTCTCGCGCTTCCCTCGCGGTGGCGGTACCCTCCTCGATCTCGAATTTCTCACAGATGACAAGAATAGGCGTGTCGCAGCATTCGGTTACCACGCTGGATTCGCCGGCGCAGCGCTCGCTCTCGAGACTTGGGCCTGGCAACTCACACATCCGGCCTCTGAGCCCTTCCCCAGCGTCTCTAGCTATCCTAACGAAGACGCGCTCATTGTCGACGTCAAGAATGCTATTGCGACCGGCAAGGCCAAGGTTGGCAAGGAACCGCGCGTCATTGTCATTGGTGCCCTGGGGCGCTGTGGAAGTGGTGCCGTGGACCTGTGTCTGCGCGCCGGTGTGCCGACTGAGAACGTGCTGAAGTGGGACCTGGCTGAGACCAAGAAAGGCGGACCGTTCCCGGAGATTGTAGAGAGCGATATCTTCATCAACTGCATATACCTGTCCTTTAAGATCCCGAACTTTGTCGACATGAAGAGCCTGGATACGCCGGATCGCAAGCTGTCGGTCATCTGTGACGTCAGCGCCGACACGACGAACCCTTACAACCCGGTTCCTGTGTATACGGTGGCGACGACGTTCACGGAACCCACGGTACCCGTGGAAGTCACGGGCAAGCCACGATTGAGCGTAATTAGCATTGATCACCTGCCTAGTCTGCTGCCGCGGGAGGCAAGCGAGGCGTTTAGCAAGGATTTGTTGCCGAGTCTGCTTGAGCTGAAGGAGTGGAGGACGACGCCGGTGTGGGCGAAAGCTGAGAAGTTGTTTCAGGAGAAGGTTGCGACTTTGCCCAAAAGCGAGTTGTAGACTATTCACTACCCAGATGAATGTCTGATATAGACTTGGGACGTCACTATCACCAAAGGTTTAATGATATGAGAGATGCCACTCTACAATACTGGCTTATGCTTCAAGCAGCCAACTGCTCTGTGGTTCGATAGTCCCTGGTGCTAATACTTTGTATTTGCATTCTCCGGGATGTTCTTGTTCGTGGCCTCCGGAGGACCCTTCATCTGCATATAGCCTTCGGTTATTTTACCCAGACGTTCCATACAAAGCAGTCAGTGAGACCTACGCGAACTCTACCTAGAGGTCTTGACTACCTAGCTATCAATTCTTTGCAGCTACATATCCTTCCCCACATAATCCCATCTCTATTCTCACCATGAAGTTGATTCCCCGCTTAAACCATTACATTATGTTCTACCCGGCGGCGCTGTCGATCATCTTCAAAGCGCAAGCCAGCCCTGGCTCGCCGTTTGTGCTCCGAAGATCTTCAACGGTTGAGGTTACGCACCAACAGTCTAGAAGGTCCCAACAAGCATGCCCATCCCAAACGCAACTTGTGCGACCGTGGGATTTGCCGACAGATCGCGCTCTCTGCTTCTCATGGTGTCTGGTAAGCCAGTATTGGTGAAATTTGGGTGGACTGGCGTCAGGGGCAGGAATAGGGGGCTCGGAGGATGAGTATGAATAGGAAAGGTAGGATTTGGGGAGCTAGTGGGCGGATGGATGGATAAAGCTGATCGTTTGTTCTTCTTCACGTAAAGGGTGGTTTGTATGGCATTTCTGGTTCTATATGGTGCTTGTTCAATTCGCATACAAGCAGCAGCGCTGTCCTGTCTGATCTACGCGACTGTAAGTAGCTACCTAACTAGTAGAAGGCAGTCTCCTTCCTTCCTTGCTATCGCGGCCTCCCTCTCACCTCCTTTACGATCTCAAAGCACGGCAGTGCCAGCAGTGAAGAACCCCGTGTCGCCGAGGCTACTACTCACGTTCTAGGCCAAAGGCTAATAATAGGCTTAGCACTTTAGACTCGACTCAACGGCCGTGCCTGCTTGGCTACCTACCGCGTTGGGACCGATGACGCTGTTGATGGATCAATCCTTGAAAAGATCGTCTGTCAAATTTGAAGTGCTGTGTTTCACCTCGTGGCTTAACCGGCTGATACAGACAACAGTGAAGCTACATCGATTGCGATATTATTGTCTCTTGAGGAGTGTTGTTGCGTCGTCTTTGACTCGAAGGAAGAGGGGAGAGGGGTGAGGAACAATCTTCGCTTATGACGATTTCGACAGGCGTTGAGAGCTAAAATCGACCTCTTGCTCCAGAGCTGGGGAAATATCTGCTGGACTGTTGGTTTGGTTGATACGGAAGACGACCGAACAGTTAGACAGCAGGTTGAAGGAATTGGAACTTTATATGCTATCCGAATCACAACGATCAATTTGCCTCTGTACGGCAAGATGGCGACTCCTGAGCCCTTAGCGTACGAGAATACCCATGTCGCCTACAAAGCCATACCAGGAACCTCAAAGCTTCACCCCGAAGACGAGTTCGAGGGTGTGCCAGCTCCTCTCGAAGTCCCCGACTTAGGAGCTGGCCAGGGGGATGGCCTCGAGGCTTTGGCAGCGGAAAGATATAAGAATGGAGGAGGACAGTCCTTTGACCGTGCACATACACTCGAGATATTCCCCGAAGCTGGGCCACCGTCGGCAGGGCAATTGGCATTATTGGCAATGCAATATCTCCCATACCCTCTGTTAGTACTGAACGACCAGAAGACGGTGGTCATGGCGAACGACGCAATGGGGAAGCTACTCGGACTGGAAGATCAAGACCTGGACGTTGCCAATGAGCAGGATGTTTCGGGGGTGGATAGAGTTCAGGGTAAGGCTATTAGTCAACTTGGAATTGACATGCTACAGGATGGACGACCGGTCTGGGTTACATGGGAGTCATTGTACGCCTCCTTTACTTCAATTCGCAATGCTTCTGATCTTCGATTCGCCGACATATGAAGATCAAGGTCATATTACTAACTCTTGTTCACAGTTTGGACTCGCTAGCCAGCGATGGCAAACCTCCTTCCAATGAAGATGGTGACAGCTTCAGCCAAAGCGAAGGTGAGATAACTCCCACGGCTGACAGAAGCATACACTTTCAAAGACAACTTCAGAGCAAGAACAAATCAGTCGTGCACGATGCAGTCGTCGAAGTTGTCCTTTCTCCCTCAGATATATATCAGTCTTGTTTTGCAGGAGGTCAAAGCACTTCCATTGGCATAGGAGGGATATCATTTGCGAAAATGATCATCACCATATGGGAAATTGAAGATGAGAGGCACTTCACGCTCACATTTACGAAGAATGATTGGGACCAGACGTCGTTACCAAGCTCCCGCGAGAAATCTAGGCAAATGGCTAGAGTTGTAAGGAGACCGACTACATTGACCTCTGCTGAATCAGGATCTCGAGGCTCGAGATCTAGCACTGCCGGGTCTAGCGGAGGAGACTCAAGTCGAGATTCCCGCAGCAATTCGTCGCTAACCAGTCCAGCCACTGTGTCGATGTCACACAGTCCGTTTCCCCCATTGGGACCTCCATCAAGGACCTCTACTGCCACGACTACTTCCATTTTACAAAAGATTACCATGCTAAAGGATGCATTGATAGACAACACCGATGTACCAATCCTGGCTAGCTGGAAAGATGAGAGCTTAATCATACCTAACAAAGCTGCTCGCAGGCTGTTCCACAGAAATGCAGAGTCGGAAGTCAATCCCAACAACAATGTCGAGGTACTCTCCCGACGGGAGGTGTGGGATGATTTGTTCACTAGGATCTTGCCATATGCCGAATATCCAATCTCGGTCCTGATGAAAACCCAGCAACCGTTCGTTGGGCGAAAGATAGGAGTATATGACCCTGATGACGGACGGCCAATCATCTTGGATTCCTCCGGGGATGCCTTGAAGGATGAGGACGGAGATTTCCTGGCCGGAATACTGACTTATAAAGACATCACAGGCTTAACCAAGAAGATCGATCAGATCGTGGAGCAGAACGAAGAACAATTCCAGTTGATCTGTGATAGTCTGCCACAGATGCTTTGGACAACTCTTCCCAACGGAGACCATGATTGGTTTTCTGAGAAGTGGTATGACTATACCGGCTTGACACGGGAGAAGTCATGCGGAAAAGGCTGGGAGCTACCCTTCCATCCAGACGACCTTAAAATCAGTGGAGCTCACTGGATGCACTGTTTAGCAACAGGAGACCCATACGATACTGAGTACCGATGCCAGAGGAGGGATGGTGAGTGGCGATGGATGCTTGGTCGTGCATTGCCGTTAAGGAACAAGACTACGGGAGCCATAGAAAAATGGTTTGGTTCTTGCACAGATATACATGAATCTGTCGAGTCCAGAAGTTCGCACAAAAGAATGGTAAGCGAATACTATCGAATCGCAGCCGCAAAATATACTGATGCTCTGCAGCGCCAACAACTCCTCTCTGTAATAGCGCACGCTCAAGTCACTCTCTTCTCTGTCGATAGAAATCGCAATTTGGTCCTGTTAGAAGGAGCATTCATCTGGGAGTCCCAAAATGATACTGGAAGCGACGCAGACACACACCCAGCAAGCTCTGCGGGCGATCATGACTACATCGGCAAGAACATATACGATGTCTTTAGATTGACAACAACTGATCCGGTCGTCCAGGCTGCTGAAATTCCCTCATCGTTGACCCCGATAGAAGAAATCCTGAACGGAAAGTGCATGGAGGCTGTTCGGGAGCACAATATCGATGGCAGGTGGTATAGCACAAAGTTCGTCCCGGTTTTGGGAGGAAAGGGATCTGGAGGTCAACAAAACGATGGGTACATTGATGGGGTTATTGGCGTCTCGATGGATATGACCGAGATCAAGGACAGAGAAGAATCGTTGGAACGCCAAGAAAGAGAAAACATCAGGTTGCTGGCGAACGAAGCTGCTGCCAAAGAGGCAAGTCGTCTCAAGAGTCAATTTCTAGCTAACATGTCTCACGAAATCCGGACGCCTATTGCTGGTGTCATTGGTATGGCTGAGCTGCTGGCAGACACTGATCTGGATGAAGAGCAGCATGAATTCGCTGAGAACATTCAACGATCGGCAAATGGACTCCTTACAGTCATTAATGACATCCTGGACTTTTCCAAGGTTGAGTCTGGACGTTTAGATATCGAGGAAGTACAATTCTCGCTGAGTGTGGTCATTCGAGATGTTAGCAAGATGCTCAGCTTTGCCGCCGAGCGGAAGAATCTCAGCTTTGAATCGAATATTGAGGTCGGTGTCGAACGAGATCTGATTGTGATGGGAGATCCAGGACGAGTACGACAGATCATTACTAATCTTCTGACCAACTCGATCAAATTTACAAGTGAAGGACGAGTTAAATTCTCCGTGGTCAAGCAGCGAGAAACATCAGAGATTTACGAGGTCAAATTTATGGTGGAAGACACCGGTATAGGAATAGAGGAAGAAGTCCGGAAAAGGCTATTTCAGCCGTTCAGCCAAGCCGACTCCTCAACTGCAAGACGATTTGGAGGAACTGGGCTGGGACTGACCATCAGCAAGAACCTTGTGGATTTGATGCATGGTCGTATTACTCTGGAGTCAACTCTAGGTAATGGGACTGTGGCCATCTTCTGGATTCCGTTCAACAAACCGCATTTCCGCGATGGAGCCATTCCGAGTCTTGAAAGCTTACCCGATCGATTACAGTCCGAGATGAGTGTTTCCTTCAACAGCTCTGATTACGAATTGCTGGGGGGTACTTCTATGTACAGCCAAGCAGATATGCGGCTGCGTAAACCTGGTTCCACAAATCTTCAATCTCCTGCTGCAGAGGTAGATCTATCACCAGAAGAGAGATACAATTTCAATATTCTTCTGGTCGAGGACAAGTAAGTGTCGAATTTCCCCGATTGCGGTGTTTGAGTCCTAACACTTCATAGTCCCATCAACCAGCAAATAGCCCTGAAGACGATGAGGAAGCTAGGATTCAAGGTCAATGCTGTTTGGAACGGACAAGAAGCACTGGACTATCTACGCGCTGGCGAAGAAGGCAGGCCTATGGGACCTAAGCCTCATATCATTTTCATGGATGTGCAAATGCCCATTCTTGACGGTTATCGCGCGACACACGTAATTCGACATCATGAGCCATATAAGGAAGCACATCGTCAGATTCCAATCGTAGCCATGACAGCATCGGCTATACAAGGCGATCGGGAGAAATGCAAGAAGGCTGGCATGGATGACTATCTCGCCAAGCCCGTTAAGGGTAAGACTCTGGAGAAGATGATCGTCAAGTGGGCGACCAACCGGCGAGATCTAGTTACTTTCAGCGAGGCCAATGCTACAAGCAGCGAGTGTTCCGATGACATGAACTGCAGCCCTCCAAAGCGCAGACCACTGAAGAAACAAGGCATCAGCATCAAAAGCACATCAACGACCAAATCCACCTACGAGCCCACCTTCGACTGCTCTCTCTCCAGGCCAACGCTCAAGGAACGGCAGAACTCGCATCGTCTCGTGCTCCCTGGCCTCGAAACTGAAAGCGACCGCGTGCAGAAACGCAGCGAGGCAGAGGAGAAGGCTGTTTCGCTGAGAGATGACAAGTTGATCGATATGGCGGGCGGTCCGCATGACGGATATATCCCGCACAATAGCGTGAGGGATGATACACAGCAGCGGCTGACTGTTGAGAATGTGGGGAGGCTGCATTCAGCTTTCAGCAAGGCGACGCCGCCTAAGGAGGACAGCCTGGGCGTGGAGACGGAGACGAACATAGATGGCGTGAAGAGCGATGGAAGTCCGAATCGGGCGGCGGGTGAGCGGCCGAAGCCACTGAAGTGGCGGAGCGATAAGACTGTGAGGCAGTCGTAGGAGCTGGGTTGAAGTGGTTTAGTGCCTCGAGGGGAGTGCGGTGGTGCACGTTCACTTAGCGAGGCGTTTGGGATGTACGTTTCTGATGCATGCATGCGAGAGAGGTGGTGTATGGATAGGTAGGGTTAGATAAAAGCCGTTGGGGATGGTTGGATACTACCGCAACCTGAGAGACCTGTAATATATGTAGAATTGGTTATGGAATAGCATAGCGGTATTGATGTATGGTTGTCTAGCCTTTGGTAGTGATCTTGTGGTAGTTTTGGTGCTGAGTGGGTGGGCGAGTGAAGAACGAGGAAGTCACTGGAGCGGAATCTTGCAAGGTCAAATACTAGGTTGAGTATATAGGGTCAAGTAGTGGGCGACAAACCTACACACGAAATGGCAAGTCCTCGGTAAGCTCATAGAATTGAAACTCGATGTACGAGCGCTTCAATGTGCAGCGAACTCAACAGTGAAGTCAGCGTTGCATAAAAGAGCATATGACTTGAAATTGTTCAATTATACATGATACGTTTCTCTCAAAACTACCAAACGCCTTGAGACTTTTGGCATCCCATAACACATCCCACCAACTCCATCCCCAAATATCTCCCACCTTCTCCTCATCCATCCAACAGCCCCGAGTCCCTCAAGCTCGCATACAGCTCCGGCTCCAAGAACTTGGCGACGCTAACATCCTCGCTCAGCCCCTTGCGGCGTCTTGTCTTGAGCACGAAATCGCGGGCCGTGGCCTGCGCCGTGGCCGGCTCCAGCGGGCGCAGGATGACATCCCTGTCGAGCGGGTCGCCGGGGACTATGCTCCAGCGGTCGAACACCAGCGACACTGTCACCTGGCCCTGCGTGTGGATGCGCAGGTCCGTCTCGAAGCCGAAGCTGTCGATGACGGGCAGCAGACCCGTGACGCGCGACAGTGGCGTCCCCGCGATCGGCCCGTCCTGCAGCACGTGGCCACGGCGCCGCGCGAGCACTGTGTACAACGCGGTTACGGAGTCTGCGGGGCCAGTCATGGAGCACGAGTACACGGGCTCCATGAGCCGCGGGGAGGCCATCAGGAAGGACGAGTAGCATGCGCGTCGGGACGTGGGGATAATTTGCCCGCCGCCGCGGAAGATGGCTTCGGACGCGAGCGTCACGTCCATGATTTTGAACTTGCTGTTGCGGATGGGCTCTTCGCAGAGGGGACCTTCGCGGGTCGCCCAGCTGAAGCCTTGGCGGATAGTGTCTTTGACAGAGTCGAGCATTCTTTTATCGACCCGGGGGGGGGTTAGCACGGATGGCTTGAGGGGGATGGGTTGGAGACTTACTTCTGAGGGTAGGGTGTCGTTTTGCAGGATGTTAGGGCCAAGATCATCGGGTCCAAAGGCCCAGATGTTACGGGAAGCCAATAGATCCCATCCGTAGTTGTTCTCGAAAAATTTGCCTATCGCTCGTACCGGGCTCTTTATGCTGACTTTGCCGCTCTCGATATCTTCGGCGATGCCAGAGTCCAGCGGCTCAGCGACCATGGTGATTTTGTTTTTCTTGTTAGGGGTTTGCGCGTAGCATTTGATGGCTGATGTCTCGACGACTGTTTCGCAGAATCTGGTGACTGGATCTGAGACCTTAATTTCCATTTCGGCGTATAGGCGTCGCAAATCGTGTAGGACACAGTCCATGTACAGCTCTCCAGTACCTAGAACGACGTGCTCTCCAGACTCCTCGACTTTAGTGGTGATGAGAGGGTAGCTTTTGTTGATCTTTCTAAGACCGTCCAACATCTTGGGCAGTTCTGATGGGTTGATGGGCTCTACAGCTACTTTGTAGACTGATTCTGTGAAATGCGTTATTGGCTTAAAGATGTAAGCATCCTCGTCGTCGGCTAGCGTTGTCGGGACTATCGTGGCTGACTTGACAATTGAGTTGTCCACTCCTCCTAGCAGAGCCCAATTTCCAGCTGGAATACCATCTGTGGGGATATTATACCGGGACTCGGCTATCCAGACATCAGATATCGTCGCCATGGCCATATCTTCTTCGTCGTCTATCGAGTAGTCTTCTCCAAGTACTCTAACTTGCATGCCTGGGCGCGCAGTACCACTGAAGACTCTCCCAAATGACTGGAATCCTGTAGCGTCGCTTGTATTGAACAGTTTCGAGATTTGCATTATCAGAGGACCATCCTGGTCACACTCTTTGATGGACCGAGCAACCTTCGTATTAAGCGGTCCAGTATAGAATTTTTCCAATTTCATAGTTGCACCCTCGACTGGTGAAGGTATGTGATCCATCACCATATCGACAAATCCACTAGAGTCTCCAAAGAATTTTTCGCAGACGAGGTGGAGCAGAATTTTGGCATCTGTCTTAAACTGTGAAGGTTTCAGGTAAATGTTGAGTTGAGCCAATGTGTCTGCCAAATCCTCTGGACTCTCACTTATTGTGTGAGAGAACAACTTGTATATAGGTTCTAGAACGAAGTGGACGAAAGATCGCTTTGCGCCATCTTCCTTTGCTCTCCTGGTGAACGATCTGCCTCTTGGGTTGTAGAAAATGTCTCCCCATAGTCGTCGAGCAAACTCAGGTGCATCAACTCCCTGCTTGCTTTTCGAGTAGTGGCTAGCATAGAGCTTCGCGAACGACTGTATAGTGAAACACCATCTCATACTGCTGCACGCGAAAAGGACATTTCCCTTCTCCGGGCTCAGACGTCTTTTCTCACCCTGACCGGGTATCGTGTTTTCAATCATAGTGTTCACCTCCTCAACAACATGCTTGAGCTTGAAGTACGCATCTGTGGGTGGTATTTTCAGCTCCATGATCAGACGATCCATCTTGTTAATGACCAACGTCAAAGGTAGGCCTTCCAGGATGGCGTGTTTTATGATTTGTTCCGTGTTGACCTGTACACCTTCAACCACATCCACTACCAGTACTACACCGTCAACTAGTCGTAACGAAGATGCGACCTCGTCTACGAAGTTGACATGTCCTGGCGTGTCTACTATATTGAAGAGATGTGACTTCCCTCTCGTGTTCTGCAAAACCAAGCTCATGGGTGCCGCCTTCGTCGAAAGTCCTCGTTCCCTTTCCAGAATATTGGCATCAGTGTATCTCAACTGCTCATCTCTCTTCTTTCCAATCTTCATCTCCAATCGATCCGAGATATCATGAGTCTCCATAACCAGCATGTCCATAAGCGCAGTCTTTCCGTGATTCAGATGTCCTGCGAAAGCTATATTCCGTATCTGTTCTGGGAAGTTCATCAGATCCGTCATAAACTCCCGATCGAAATGTACTGCTGGCAGATCTGCTTCCTGGATGGTAAACTTCTTCTGCTCAACCGGCGCGATAATGGGTTCACTCAATGGCTGCGCATCTTCCTCCTGTACCATGGTTTCCACATCCTCGCCGTATACTTGCTGCGCAGTAGGGTAATACTGCTTGTCTTCGTGTAGTGTAACTGCATTTGAAGGTCCATCATCTGGAGGTCTGTTAGCGAGGATTCGTAGCCCCGAAGATATGCACCGACCATCTATTTCCATAAGCTCCTGTCCTGTAGCTTCATGCGCATCTTCTGGCTCGTCATCGTATACATATGTGCCGGCATCGATGCCGTTTTGACTCTCATCTTCGGATTCCTCTGCCTCTCCAATGAAGTTTCCAAACCTATATATCACGTCAGTACTGGCGCGGAGAAGCATTGAGGAGCCACTTACTCGTCATACAGGTCATCCATGCTAGGCTAAGTTGTCACGAAAATAATTGAAGACTGTAACGTGAGATACAGTCCAATATCAAGGTTGCAGTCTACAAGGCAGAGCGATTCAAAAAGTTTGGATATACCCTATCTAGGCTTAGACCCTTTCAGCCTTGCAGGTACCTCGAGAAGTCAAGACAGCGATTCAAACTCAATTCCTACTATTGGGAAATCTAGGAGAGTTGAGATGCCCGGTGTCAATCGGATTCTATCCGTCGGACCAGAATATCACAACTCACACTACGTTTATAGTAAACGCGAGGGAACCTCTTGGTGGGGTTGAGCTGTTTGTATACTTGTACACCGCTAAATTTGTGGCGGCACCCTTTAATACTGTTGGGTGGTCTTATGAGCACTTTATTTTCTCTTGAATACCTCTCCATTTAATTCTCCATTTCTCAGATCTAATTCAAGCAAGATGCCTTCACTACCTCCTGTATATATTGTTTCTGCCGTCAGAACTCCTGTGGGATCTTTCCTAGGGTGAGTGAGAACTAGTCCCTCGTTTTTTCTGCCGGTATAAGAGTGAGAACTGATAGGAACATAGTTCACTTTCCAGCTTGTCTGCCGTTCAGTTGGGAGGTATTGCTATCAAGGGTATGTCATTCGAGCACCTAGAAAATGCCTCGAAGCTAATGTTTCACAGGTGCCGTCGAGCGTGTGCCAGAGATCAAGCCTGAGGATGTCGAGGAAGTCTTCTTTGGAAATGTCCTCTCCGCGAAGTAGGCCTCTGCTCTTGCCATACTTGGATCGCTCTGACAAGAATAGCCTCGGTCAGAACCCAGCTCGTCAGTCTGCGCTCGCCGGTGGTTTGAGCGAAGCAGTTGTGTGTTCCGCCATCAACAAAGTATGCGCCTCCGGTCTCAAGGCAATCATCCTTGGAGCACAAACCATCATGACTGGCAATGCTGATATTGTGGTCGCTGGTGGTACCGAATCCATGTCCAACGTCCCTCACTACCTCCCAACCCTCCGAAATGGTGCCAAGTACGGTGACCAATTACTTGTCGACGGTGTTCTGAAGGATGGATTGACCGATGCATACAACAAAAAGGAGCACATGGGTCTGGCTGGAGAGGAGTGTGCTTCAGATCACTCAATCACCCGTGAACAACAGGACGAGTACGCCATCAGGTCATACCATAAGGCGCAGAAGGCTACCGAAGACGGATTATTCAAGAACGAGATCATACCTGTGGAGGTCAGTGGTGGTCGTGGAAAGCCAGCGATCAAGATCGAGAAGGACGATGAGGTTAAGAATCTCAACATTGAGAAGCTGAAGGCTATGCGACCTGCTTTCCAGCCAAATGGTGGGACTGTCACTGCTCCAAATGCTGCGCCTATCAACGATGGAGCATCTGCTCTAGTTCTCGTGTCTGAGGCCAAGCTGAAGGAGTTGGGATTGAAGCCATTGGCAAAGATCCTCGGATGGGGAGATGCTGCGCATAAGCCTAGCAAATTTACAACTGCTCCAGCTTTGGCCATCCCCAAGGCTATCAAGCACGCTAAGATTGAAGCATCAAGCGTCGACTACTATGAGATCAATGAGGCTTTCTCAGTCGTTGCTCTGGCCAATGTCAAGATTCTTGGTTTGGATGAGGCCAAGGTTAATGTTCACGGTGGATCAGTAGCCATCGGTCATCCCCTCGGTTGCTCCGGTGCCCGAATCGTCACAACTCTCGTCAACGTGTTGAAGGAGAATAACGGCAAGATTGGAGTTGCCGGTATCTGCAATGGTGGTGGTGGAGCTTCAGCTCTTGTTATCGAGAACTTGCAGTAAACAAAACCCAGTCGTATCCATGAGCATAGAGACATTAGCCCAAAAAGTAAATAGGACTAACACAAGGTAGAGATAGTCAATAACTCAATGTATAGGGATGTCCAACGTAGAAGAAGTCAGTGATATCGACTGGAGTTCCGAGCCACTTGATAATGCGATGTATTATTAGAAAAGCGTTATAAGCTTGGGTATAGAACCTTCTACCCGACAAACAGTTCGGTAAGCTTAGAGTAGGATAGTGTCTCTAGCTGTGATCCATTCAGACAGGTAGGCATCATGGCTTTCTATGTTAACTGCAAGAGGAACTAGCATTTTATGGGGCAACTGCATATGTGGATCATTCTCTATCTTAGCGTCTTCCGTCTTATCGGGAAAAAGATCGAGCTTCGTCAACACCAGACCACTGCGACAACCACTTTCTGTCCTGAGCTCTATAATCATGACTACTAAAGCATTGTAATTTCCCGTTCGCTGAACTTTGTTCTTGTCCATGTTACTCTAACTTCATGAAGTCGTCACGAGCTAATGCGACTGCAGGGACTCGCGCATTCAAGCGCTACTCAATAATGGTGTCCAAGAGAAGAAGAGAAGTTTTGTAGTAGTTGTAGGAGACCATACGAAGGATGTAATAGTATATCTACATCATATAATGTCCAGGATAGACATAAAGAGCCAGAACCGATCTATACTCTGGGCATACAAGAAGAACCTGCTAGGTTTCACAAGGTTCGGACCACAACTTCCAAGGAGGAGAGATGTATAGTACTGATTGAATGCTCTAGTCACCGGAAGAAGCGAGAAAATAAGATAAAGAAAGAAGTGAAGCGTGGCATACGAGAAGCAAATACCGAGGATCCATTCGAACTGTTCGTTTCACTACACAACATTCGCTATGTCTACTACAAGGAGACAGAGAAGATCCTGGGAAACACTTTTGGGATGTGCATATTGCAAGACTTTGAGGCCATTACACCTAATCTACTCGCCAGGACGATTGAGACGGTAGAGGGGGGAGGTCTGGTAGTGCTCTTGCTGAAAGGCATGAACAGCTTGAAGCAATTATACACACTTTCTATGGACGTACATTCTCGGTACAGAACAGAGGCGCACAACGATGTTACTGCGAGGTTCAACGAGCGATTCATTCTGTCATTGGGAAAATGCGAATCTTGCTTAGTGATAGACGATGAGATGAATGTCCTGCCAATATCCGGCGGTAAGAATGTTCGAGCTCTGCCTCCTCCGGACTTGGATGCGCCAAAAAGTAATTCGCAGATAGAATTAGAACGGATGAAGGAGGAACTGCAAGATACCCAACCTACAGGAGCATTGGTGAACCTGGCGAAGACCGTGGATCAGGCAAAAGCTCTGAAACAGTTTGTTGCTGTTATAGCTGGAAAGACTTTGAGGAGTACAGTTACTTTGACTGCGGCCCGTGGACGTGGAAAATCAGCAGCTTTGGGAGTGGCAGTAGCAGCCGCTGTTGCATATGGGTATGGAAACATATTTGTTACCTCACCTAGCCCAGAGAACTTGAAAACCTTCTGGGACTTCATATTCAAAGGATTTGATGCGTTGGGATACATGGACCATATCGATTACACCATCATACAGTCTACGAATCCAGACTTCAACAAGGCCATTGTACGGATAAATATACACAGAGAGCATCGCCAAACTATACAGTATATTCGCCCGCAGGATGCTCATGTACTGGGTCAGGCAGAGTTACTGGTCATTGATGAGGCGGCGGCGATACCGCTTCCTTTGGTAAGGAAACTGATCGGACCGTACTTGGTATTTATGGCATCAACCATAAACGGTTACGAAGGTACCGGAAGATCTCTATCTTTGAAGTTGATAAAACAGCTCAAGGAAGAATCAAGAGGTATCAACAAGGCCAACGAGATCGGTAGATCTCTTACTGAGATCAAGCTCGAAGAGCCGATCCGATATACGAAAGGAGACTCGGTTGAGAAATGGCTCAACACCTTACTCTGTCTAGAGGCCGACCTTCCACGATCGAAGTTGAATACTATGCAAGGATGTCCCGACCCGTCACAATGTCAACTAGTGAAAGTCAACCGCGATACTCTATTCTCATTCCATCCCGTTTCCGAAAAGTTCTTGCAGCAAATGATCGCTCTGTATGTATCAAGTCATTACAAGAATTCGCCAGACGACTTGCAGCTTATGAGTGATGCACCAGCACATCAACTCTTTGTGCTTGTGCCACCGATAGAAGAGAATAGCAAAGAATTGCCAGAGCCGCTGTGTGTTATACAAGTAGCGCTGGAAGGTCAAATCAGTAAAGAAAGTGTGCTCAGCAGCTTGAGCAGAGGTAGGAGGGCAGCAGGTGATTTGATACCCTGGGTAGTCAGTGAACAGTTTCAGGAGCAAAGTTTCGCGGGTTTATCTGGTGCACGTATAGTAAGAATTGCTACGAATCCAGATTATATACAGATGGGATATGGATCCAAGGCGATGGAACTTCTCACAGACTTCTATGAAGGCAAATTTGCGGATCTCTCAGAGAATTCGAACGGCTATGTCGAGGAAATCATAACCAGAGTCACCGATGCTGAGCTATCCAAAGCGTCGCTACTGGCAGACGATGTACAAGTTCGAGATATCCGCAAGATGCCCCCTCTCTTCACCAAGCTGGCAGAAACTCGACCCGACAGACTAGACTACATCGGCGTAAGCTACGGCCTCACACAACCGCTCCACAGATTCTGGAAACGCGCCTCATTCACACCCGTCTACCTAAGGCAAACACCTAACGAACTCACTGGCGAACACACATGCGTGATGCTCCGTCCATTAGAAAGCAACGAAGACTCCGGAATCGGCGCATTCGCTAAAGACTTCCACACGCGCTTCCTCGAGCTGCTATCTGACGAATTCCGTGTCTTTCCCTCCATCCTAGCCCTCAGCATCGATGAGTCCTCGAAACTCGGCGCGAAACTCGACACTTCCGACCCTCCCCGCCCCTTGACCCGTCAAGATCTCGACGCGCTCCTCACACCATACGACCTGAAACGTCTCGAAGCCTACGCAAACAGTCTACTCGATTACCGCGTCATTCGCGATCTCGTGCGACGTCTCGCAATGACGTATTTCACAGGCCGTCTATCGGCTGTGAAGTTGACTGGCATCCAATCTTCCATCCTCCTCGCCCTGGGCCTGCAACACAAAGACCTTTCGGCCATCGAAACCGAGCTCTCGCTCCCTTCCAGCCAACTCCTCGCCATGCTGACGAAAATCATGCGCAAATTGAGTTCTCACTTCAGTGCCCTCGTGTCCGGTGCCATTGAGGCTTCGCTTCCCGCCCGCGATACCATCGGTGTGTCACGAGAAGATGCGTCGGGTGCACACGATGACGAAATCGTTGATGAGAAATTCGCGCCGCTAGAATCTGCGTTAGCGGAGGAGCTGGAGGAGGGAGGCGATGAGGCGATGGCTGGATTGAGAGAGAAGCAACGGCAGATGATTGATGCACTGCCATTGGATAGGTATGAGATTGAGGATGGGACGCTGGGGTGGAAGGATGCCGAGAAGCAGGTGCTAAGTGCGATGAAAGGCGAGCAGAACAATGTTGTGGTTAGTCTCGAAATCTCACTTCCTTGTCGTTGACTGTGGTTAAGGGTCTAACGTTAATGGTGTGCCAGGTCAGTGTGAAGAGCACGAAGAAGAGGAAGGCTGGCGAGACGGCGGCGGAGATATATGAGCAGGAGCTGGGCGAGAAGAAGGAAAACAAGAAAGCCAAGAAAGAGAAGAAGGGGAAGAAAGAGCGGTCATAGCCTTCCGTATCAGTATAAGTGAAACAATGCCATACACACGCGCGCGCGCCGGCTCGTGTTCTTCCTTGCTGACGATAAAAACACCTCACTCGCCTTGTCAGCGCCAAGACTCGCTTCCCAATATCAATCACAATAGAGCAGGGCGCCTCATTGCCTCTGTTATACTCTAAAGGTGACCGTAGCGTAGCTTCAAGTGTATAAAAAAAAAGAGCATGGGTAAAACAAGTTATAAAATCAGTAAATTAACGCTAGTTAGCGAATTAACAAGCCACGAAATAAGCTACTTCAGAGAATATCCAGGCCCGGTTTAACGCGTTTCAGACGCGTCTCGCTAAGCGAATGTACTTTCGTACAGATTGGAGGACACATTTGCAGTGGTACTTAGACTACACGTACCATTGTAGATACTGCTCAGAGGTCCAATTGGAAGGTTACAGCTGGCAATCAGGGGTGGATAACTGACCTTGAGTGTATTAGTGCAGCTGGAGTTGCTCTTCCATCGCTGGTCATTTTTAAGGCACAGAACACAAATATTGGATAGAATCCAAAGGATTAATAACCTGGCTGGTATTTCTCAACTAGTGCAAGTGATTGGACATCTAGAAGCCATGGTTTTGAGTGGCTACAAAGGGTTTTCGACCCAGAATCCAAGAAAATTTCAGGTGACCGGCCTTGACTTTTGATTATGGATGGCCATTCAAGCCATATTATAGGCAGCCTGATTGCTCTGTGTAAATCAGGATATTAATTTTCTTGTACTTCCTCCTCATTGCTTCCATTTGCTCAAGCCTCTTGGTGTTGGATGGACCAATAAAGCGATTTCATACTCTAGAGGCTGATCGGTGTCACGATCTAGCTATCACGTTACCAAGGACCTTAGGCTCAGTGGTTCATATCACAATAGAACCTTGGCAGAAGCGTTCTGTATATACTACTGGCCGGTTACCTACAGGAGGAAGCGAACCAGGGAATTATCGAATGGCTATTATCACGTGATGGCGCGACAGGCGAGACAGGCGAGACAGGCTCGTAAGGCTCGCCCAGGAAACTCTCTTAGTATATAGTCTTTGTAGTTTCCTTAGTAGATAGGAGCTTCGTGCTCAAATTACCATAACTTTGTTTACCTCACAGTTTACCCAGCTTGTAAGGGAATCAATTCCACGTGATTCACCTTGATTGATACTTGCCTCCTCATTTCTATACCAACCTGACGTTGCTTCTATTCAAGAAGGTCTCAGCTAAGTATTCCAAGCCTGAATATTAACCGAGAAGTTTCAGAACGTTACAATCGGTACTCTCGGGCTGGCATAGAGCGAATCCAGCTAGTTGAATGGCTAGGGCTCTTTCACAGAATTAGGCCAAAGGTTCCGAAAATTTCTAATATCAAGGCTGGCCGGAAACGAGCTGGCTCAGTACATTTTAATACACGAAAGGTACTATATTCGCTTCCATTTGTAGCGGCCCAGCTACTTTCTACTTCAAAAAAAAGGAGTACTGGTCCAAATCTAAACATTTAAACCTTGCAGTACTTACAAGTTCTCTACTCTTCTTTATTAGAGCCTACAAGCAGAATAAAGCCCCTCTCACTTTCAACTGTAGCCTCCCCGACCGACGGGAGAGGCATTATTTATGTAATAACAGAAGACATACGAGCCCTCCTGGCTCTCTCCACTGACTTGCTTTCTGGCGTATTCTTGTATGTAAATCACTAGCTTAGCACGTCCTAATGTCCTTCGGGAGGTCTCCACAAAGGACGAAAATAATAATAATCATCATCATCATCTTACAAGTTCTCTTCCATATGGGGCAGAGCTACGGCAAGCAAATCTGGTCTTTACTTCACCTTTTTCAAGCAGTGATTTCCCTGCATCGCCAGCTCGACGGTATGCCTAGCAATTAAACCCACCTCGTTGAATCTCAAAACGATGAGATAACCCTGATTCGGAAAGAGCTCAGATAGTATAAGAAACTACATGAGACACAGACGAGAAGAATCAAAGGCAAAATAATCCAATTGGAAGGCAAATTTGTGTTCAGTACTGAGGATTTACTGAAAATCGTGCACAAGGCAGAGGAGAAGCCCAAGGCGAAAAAGTCACTATGAAGGCCACGTGAACGTCCAATTGAAGAATTAGAAGAAGACAATGAAGAGAAGCTAGAGAGTAGTCCAAGTGATTCAGAATTAGAATTGGATGAGTGTGTGGCTCGTACAAGATCTAGAAGAGAAATGTAGGGTTTACTGAGTGTTTTCCCATAAGTCACGTTATATGGCTGCAAATTAAACAATAGACTCCCAGCATTTTTGCTAGATGAGGGTAACTCTATCCCCGGAATGTTTCAACTAACCAGATATCTTGGAACGGCTTCCGTCTTATTGATTACTTCATAGCTTGAAAAAACAATGAGGACAGGTCTGCTTATACCGAAGGCTTCTCAAGATGATCTCGATCCTTCGACGAAGTGAGGTGTGGTTGAGTAGAATAAACACTAGCTCGTTCAGATTCCATAAGTGAACAGGAATACTGCTGTAACTCAACCTTAGATACTGCTCAACTGGAAAATGAACATTTTATGTGATCGCGATCTGGACAGTTAAATTTAATCCTGGACACGTAGCTGTTGGTACATAGTATTGTAAGCAAGTTGATATCGATTTGAATCTGCATTCACTCATTCCCCCATCCTCAAAGGGCATACGCTATATCCTATTGGGGAGGTACTGCCGACTACCAGAACTCCGCTTTCCATCGGTAACATTGTAAGCAACATAAGACCACTCCTCCTTTCCCAGCTTTTGTTGCAGTTCCATTTAGTGTTCACGATATTTAGTGAGGATATCGGCATCATGGTGTACTTACTGGATTACTTCCAGCATCGGAGAGATTGGTAAGTACTTGATCGACTCCCTTTCTTGGCAGCATCGAATCCACCACCGAAGTGCGTTATCAACGGGCTACAGTGGTCATTATCGTTCATGCTGGTCAGATCTCAAAGTCTTTTAAAATCCTCGCAAGGCTCGGATCTGGGACAATTCTTGATTGAATTCTGGAATGGTACTGACTGACGCTAGCAACCTCAAGCAAATAGAACGCGTCCAACGTATCAATGCTCTGACCACGTACCATGGAGACTTCACCAGCTCAGAAAGGCAGGTCCTCTCGAAATCTATCGAAGAGCTTGTTCAAGATATACACAAGCAAGTCACTCAGCCCATCGACATTTTGCAAGCCTATGGAAAGGCAGCATTGAAAGCTCACGAGAAGACCAACTGCGTGACAGAAGTAATGATTGATGCTGCAGAAGGCTGGACTGCCGATGGAAGCATCAACTTCAAAGGCCCTCTTGCTGGTATCCCCATCAGTCTGAAGGACTCTATCGTTGTGGGCGGATTTGACACTAGTGTCGGTTACAGCTCTAACGTTGGGAACAAAGGACCAAAAGATGGTACTCTGGTAAGGATACTAAAGGACGCCGGTGCGATTCCATATGTCAAGACCAACTTACCAGTCACGTTACTTTCGTTCGAGTCGACAAATGATGTATGGGGTAGGTGTACGAACCCTCACAACAGCAAATACTCACCTGGAGGTTCTACTGGAGGAGAGAGTGCCTTACTCGCTGCTGGAGGAGGAAGAATTGGAATCGGCAGTGATGTGGCTGGTAGTGTAAGGGTACCAGCACATTTTTCGGGCATATACAGCTTGAGATGCTCAACAGGAAGATGGCCAAAGAACGGAATGGTGACAAGTATGCCCGGACAAGAAGGCATCCCAAGTGTTTTCAGCCCGATGACGAGAACGCTTGGAGACCTGTCATACTTCACCAAGTCCATGATTGTTATGCAGCCATGGAAGTACGATCATTCAGTCCACCCAATCGCATGGCGCGGAGAAGTTGTCAAGGAGTTTGCTGAGAAGAAGAAGTTCAAGGTTGGAGTTCTAAGGACAGATGGCGTCGTAGACCCTAGTCCAGCATGTGCAAGAGCTGTCGAGGAAGTAGTGGAAGCACTTCGCAGGGAAGGTCACGAAATAGTCGATGTCTCTGATGATATCCCATCAGCATATGAGGCACTTTACATTGCTTCTCAGCTACTGAACTCTGATGGATGCAGGACTTTCAAGTCATTCTTCAGAAGTGGAGAGTGGGAAGATTCGGGCGCGAAGCAAATGAGGCTTCTCATGGCTTTGCCTAGTCCGTTGAAGTGGCTGTATTATGCCTGGGTCAAATATGTGCGACGCGATGAAGTCTGGGCTGGACTCATCAAAGACTGGAGAGAAAAGACTGCTTATGAGCAGTGGAAATTCGTCACAAAGCGAGAAGCATACAAAGCCAGATTTCACGACTGGTGGGAACAAGAAGCGAATGTTGACTTCTTGATCACACCTCCAAATGCTACACCAGCTGTCCCTCATGATGGCATGAAAGATGCTGTTTCGAGTTGTGGCTACACGTTCTTGTTCAATCTAGTAAGTCATAATTCTCCCACACAACCTGATTTTCTGACTTTGTAAAGCTCGACTACACATGCGGTATAATGCCCATCACTCATGTCGATAAAGCAATCGACCAGCTACCACCAGACTTTTCGCTCAGGAAACTCAATGGAGTTGCGTATGGAGCCTACAGGCATTACGATGCTACAGCCATGCATGGTCTACCAGTTGCTGTTCAAGTCGTTGGACAAAGACTGGAGGAGGAGAAGGTTCTTGCTATCATGCAGAGAATTGAGGATGCTCTTGGTGATGAAAAATACCAACTCTTGGAGATTGACTAGATGATCGATGAAGTTTTAGAGACTATATCACGGCACAGGAGTAAGGCGCATAGTTTCCCATCAGTAAATTAGCATATACATACGAAGTAGCCTTATTTTTCCAGCACTGTGTTGATGCTAGCGCTTTCCTATGGGCTAAACTCTCCACAGTCTATCGTTTCTTCCTTTTCTGCAAGTGCAGAGCACATCTACCAAGTCAAGATGGATCCACCTGGTACATTGTATGAATTCCAGCATTCTTTGGAATACCAGGCTGGCTGTTGTCACAGATGTTGATGATAATTCTACTATTATCATTATTGTCGGCCTCTTTCTGCTTTCTACTTCAATGGAAGACTTACGAATCAGTCAGTCTATAAGTACCTGGGAACTTGAGGAAGTTGCTTCTTGAGTTTGTGCCAGAACCAGTGACCTCAATGTTGGCACACCTTCCAAAGTCATCAGATATGCTCTGCCTTAGTTTTGAGAGCTTCTTACGACATGTAAAACTGTGCTTGGCCTTGGGTGTATGCTGAGTGTAGAGCGATGATCTCGACTCTCATGAGTTACTTCCCAGGAGCGATGCATGGTGGCACATTTAAAGACCACCATCCTTACCCTGCGATCATGATGTCGACACCCCAATTTTCATTGGCATTGTTTAGACCTTCTTGAGCGGCTTTCAACAAGTTCAGAATCTGGTAGCTAGCTGCACGGTATTGGTGACCTAGCAAGTTGTTAGATACATAAGATAATTGCACACGGTACCCTGTAAGACATACCTTGCAAGGTAGGCGATGACAGGCCCTTTGTGGGAAGCGGAAAATAAATTGTCTGCGTCGTTCGCATACTAAGGGCCGCCAATAACGTGCTGGTATCAGGTGCTGACTTCAGCCCTAGCGGCTATGTTCATGACGGCTGACGAAACTGTTGATAGCAGGCCTGTGCTGCAGGTTATCGAGTTGCCTTGAACACTGCACGGAATTATTCCAGGCAGGCGCTCTCACGCCAACAAGTTGTCCTTGGTCGACATCATTTACCCTGAGACGTTGAAATATGTAATAAGCTGTCAGTTGGGATACCCAAAGAGAACGAGAGATAGTATTGTGGTGGGCGCCATAGAGGGTGATCGTCTTAACGGACATACATCTTCTGCCACACACCACACACCATGCACTGGTTCAACGTCTCAAGATAATGGATTCTCTTAAAAAGGTTGCGGAGTCCTTGATGCCAGGGCTCTCTTCCAAAAGCTCTTTGGCAAAAGGAATAATGGCAGTGGTAACTGTCAGGCAGAAAAAAAAGATTGCGCAAATCATGTCGCGACCGGAGGAAGCGAAGGCTATCCTGATCTTAGCGCGACAAAGTGAAGCAATGTAAGACGCTCATACTCATCAGTCTGTCGCTGCTTTTAGGCTATGAAGCGAATGTTGACAGTTTTCAGCTTGACCTCAGCGAAACCCGCCATGCCTTTGACGACATCTCTTGCATGGTCAACACCGACGGGTGAACATACAGCATACAACACACCTACAGATAACGATACACGTGGTAAAGGGGTACTATGGCCTAATGCAGCTATGTTGCTATGTTGTGGAAAATTCGACGGAAAATGGAATCATCTCGAGAGAACACCATCGGTACTTACACAAGATCTGGTAGTGTTAAGGTTTCGATGACTACAGTCCGCAGAGCATGGCAGGACGACTACTGACAAGTCGCACGAGAAGCTGACTAGCCCCAGACATTGCACAACGTCTGTTTCCGGATCCAGCCCGCAGAGTGGCTGGTGAAGCCTGGTGTGAATACGATGTCAAATATCAATCTTTCTAGCCTATATGCCATAGGCTAGCGGAGTAGCATAAATATGTTTACGGCAAGCATGTCTAGATCATGTCTAGATTTAAAGTATTCATAAGTCCCCAGAGGTTAGAATACCAACAAAAAAATGGTGACTACTCACAGCCAGTTCCGGATGATTCCATAACATTTTCGCTGCTGTATTGAATGGGATATTGATAGTGTAACGTATCTGCTAGAACAGCGGATGGCGTCTGTAGGTGACATCGATTCGCGGGCAGAAACACCATTACACGTCAATTTTCCATAGGGCTTTCAAGAAACGTGCTGACGAAAGTAAGATTGCTGCAAATTACTGTCATTCAGAGACATGCTCGCTCCTCCTCTACGTAGGTGCGAGTAGGGATGCAAGACGTCGCGCATTTGGAAGTTGGTATGAGCTACCGACCTACATTGCACATGTAATTGGTCTGACAGAAGCTCGATATGATGCCCTTTGAGTATGTCTGTCATCCTCGTGTGTACGCACCAGGGAGGATGTGCTATATCGACCCAAGCCTTCCTTATCAACTCGACACACGGCAGACGTTTTTCTCCCACAGAGAAGACTTGAGGAAATGATCCGAAGCACACTTTCTGGAATCGAGATGGTAGAATCATTGTGTCAGCCAGCATTGCGAATCCGTAACGATGATCTTTTTTACAGGAGGATAATCACTAACGCAAGATGGAGCTCATTCAATGACGACTTATGGCGAAGTCTTCTTTACATTATAGTCACAGACAGATAGCTCGGAGAGAGCCATGTCAGAGAAATAATAACGGTAGTCCACGCGGAAAGTGATACATTATGTGACAACGGAGTATATGCTGTGGGGACGCCTGTCTAGGCTCCCTGATCAAGAGCGTCTGACAGTGCTTCGGGCTCTGCTTGAATGCTCGGGTGGAATACTCTATAAAATTGCCTTCTACGATGAGAACCTATCTCATGATGAAGACGAATACGATCATTACGCCTATGGCAATAAAGATATCAGTCAAGAATGTGAAGGACGGAGTAAAGGATCCTTAATTCAGAGAGCTACCAGTTTCCAGACCATTCAAGGCCTTTCCAACACCCTTCAGTTTCTTGAGTACGAAATTGACGAATTCGTCCGGGATGAAATAAGTTTTAAAGACTGTGGCTAGACAGTGGGAACGATGAAAGCACTGTTTGATTACGCACCCTCCTGGGTAACACGACGAGATGAGTTTACCTACACGATATTACCATATAAGTATCAAGTGTGGAGATTTTAATCTTCATCTATGGCCACCAAAGAGCACCTGGCATCGTGAAGTGCAGAGCATTAAGTATGAATTTTACCCAGAGATGGGGCCTCTGACAGAGATAGAGACGGATGAGCAGATGAATTGGAATAAGTGTCCTGACACAGAGCCAGACTCCGTATACTGCCAGTGAAAATTCAAAGTCCAGGAAGAACAGCAGGAAGGGGCTGAAGAATACTCATTGGGAGTGAACTGCTTCTCACTGTAGCCAGTGCACTAAAGGGATGTACTAGTGATATCCTGCAAAATTCCATAAGCAGTAATGGCGATGGTGGATCGCCAACACAAAGATAGATCAGGGTAAGTACCGACTTGGGAGTTGATTGTTTCTCATGCCAGCAGAATATCGGAAAGCTAATTTTCTCGATAGAAAGCATTTGGAGGAACAACAATCTTACATACTTCACATTTATCGGAGAAGCTACAATCTATTAAAGTAAGAGCTGACAACTTTTGAGACTATGCATAAATTCCCTGCCTCGTCAGATCAGAAACAGAATGTTTACCCGGAGTGTCGAGGAAGCTGCAAGTAAAACGATGGCGACAGTTTATCTATTTATGACAGAAGAGCCTGCACACCTACGACGTAAGTTAGCCGTTTAGAATGGTAGAGTGTTTCTTTTTTGCTAGCCGCTCATCAGCTAGTACCGAATGACACGCTCGTATTCACATTTTGTTTGAAAGGGAATCTTGAAGGAGTTCGGGAGCTTCCTACGAGCGGCCATGCCTCCGTTTGGGACGTTGATAGCGACGGCAAAACGCCTCTTCAGACGAGTCAACCAGCCGCCTAACACTCGTCGCAAAAGCTGATTGCGATGGCACTATTAGGTAGGAGCCTGGGGAGTATCTGACGAAATCTTCGCTCTTTGCTAGAGGCTGAAGCAGATAAGGATGATGATCGTGAGATGCATAGATAGTCAGAGCCCCTAGATTGTTTGACATAGCTTGATAACACTAACATTGTTAATGGGACTCCATCCATGATGTCGTTAAGACCAATGAACGTTGATGGTGCTTTCTCAGAAGAACCCAAGGAGGAGACACTGCGTGCAAGGGAGTGACAGACAAAATTCCAAACTCGAACACTGCGTGTATTAATGACAGCAGGCGAAGACGTCGAGGAGGCGTTGCAACCAGACCGATTTCTTGCGATGCGTTATGCCTTCTTTTACAAAGAGCCTCAAGATTAGCCTGGCTCTGGTCAGTCATTAGAGATGCGTCAAATTCCAAGAAACCCCATTCGCTGGAAGGGGAATTACTTGTACGACGCTGTTACTACGCTCCTTGAATGTGTATTGGGGACCATTGGCGCAGCGATATTTGACTACGTTTGGTAATTCAACATGTGGGAATTGCCTGCTATGATTGTACTACTGGCATTGTGCTGAGATTTTCTCCATACTGTGGCAAACGTCACTAAGAGCTAAAGCTGCAAAGAAACATGTATTGAATATTATAGAATAATAAGCTAAAGAGAGAAGAAGAGAAAGATAAGAACCGCCCCTATCTACAAAGCTCTACTGAACTGTACTGCACTAGTCCTAAATCAGCTGTATCCTTGCAGCCTCTACCCTAAGCAAGTGTCGTAGTGACTATGTTCGTCACACATACTACAATTTTCAAGTATTACCTTGGGAATTGTACCAGTGCTTCAGATTCGGATGCTAGAAGCCATGGAGAGACTACAGCTCGGCGTCGAAGAGATCATCAAGCAAGAGGTGGAACGCGACACCGGGGGCTGGACTGTCGAGGACTTCGACAGTTGTTCAATCCCTCCCCAATTCACGCATACAATAGAGGACAATGTATTCTTTTGTACAGTATGCCGGTCGTACAGTTATAATCCTGGGATCCCCTGGAAGCACAAGATACGACAAATGAAAGAGAACCTCAATCCGAATGAGCCTCTGACGAAAGAAGAGACAAGAGAGCTTGAGCAGTGAATTAGCTTTCTGGCGGCAAGGAACAATAGAGAGTGCTCGGAGTGTTTCCAAGCAAAACTGGCAAAAGAGTCCGAGACGGAATACAGCTTAGGCATCAGCTTCTCATACTGATGCGAAGGAAGCAATTGAATATGAAATTTGACCGTGAAGCGTGGACAGAAGTAGTTCGACTTGAATAATCGAAATATCTTCCATCGCAAGAACTCTACCACGTTGCAGCGACTTCTTCCATCTTTCCAACTCTACTCATTGCTCCATTCAACCAGACAATCAAAATGTCCAAAAGTTTCTGTGTATACCCTCTCCCTCACCATTACATCAGTATTCACCCATAGGGCTAGACTCTCACTGTCACTTGGAAAACATTCGGAATTAATCACTTTGGGAACAGCTATTAGCTACATACAACAAGCTATGCCCTGGGGCATAGCCGTGCTACATAGCCTTAGGCTGACACAGCACGTAAATGGAACAATCAATCAATCAATCAATCAATATTCACCCAGATCCACTGCATGCCAAACACAGCTCAGTGCCCTACATGCACTAGTGCCATCCATGGCCTCTGATGAAATGATGAATAACGTCCCCTTCTCTATGGCACTTGCTTCAAAAGATACACCATCAACGCGCAGCTGCCATGACCTCTGACCCCTGACAAAGAAACATCCTACCTCCATGCATTTCCTTCATATGATACACTATAGGTGCACAACCCCCATGACCTCTAACTTCTAACAAAAGCCATCCACCCTCCCTCCACACACTTGGCTCCAAAAACTCCACCAGAGGTGCACTGCACGTAACCACCGCAAGCGCTTGCCACACGCTGTCTTGCCATGCTTTTGACAGACCCCCTGATTTTCACCATCCACCCATGAACAGAACAAAAATAGCGGGAATGAAATATAGGGTATCAATCGGTACATTCATAAGTACTCATACTATAACACAGTGAAAAGCGCTATGCGCGTGCATCCCACCTCGCATTGCTCACGCCACGGAACTTCTATCCTCAAAGATAGTGCTGTAGTAGTATAGCTAACTCTCAAACACCGCACCGCACCGCCCAAGTAAATAACAACAGCAAGCCATTACACCTGCCTATCCCATTGATGTGTTATCCTAACCCATTACCTTTGATAATTGCTCGTGATAAAGCTATATCGCAAAACTCCATATCTCATCGACTCCCATGCTTGGCCGCAATTATTCCAAACACCAGCACAAACCCACAAATATAGCAAAGTCGAGGGGGTATTATAAGTAGTGTCGAGAGCTCAGTAACTCAGATCCACCGTTCCTAGCTGCGCGATTATTTTATCTTCCTCTGTAAGTGTAGCCTCACTCTCCGTGTTACTCGCGCTCGTACCTGTCCTTTGCCGGACAGTGCTATCAACATTCTCCAGCGGTACATCGGGCTGTACACCGCTCGCTGATGCTCCTTCATCGAGCATCTCCTGAAAGCTCCAGCTTGGCTGGAAGTTCGTGCTGTTCCACGCGTGGTCTACGCGCTCATACATCTCGTCAATCTGCTCGAGACTTATCTTGCTGGTTTCGTAGACGACTAACCAGACGAAGAAGAAGGCCACCACACAGCAGCTGCCCCATACAAAGAATATCTTTGAGGCGAGATCGGTGGAGCCATTGCCTGGTGTCACCAGGTATGGAGTGGCATATGCGATGACGAAGTTGAGAAACCAGTTCGATGCTGTTGATAAGGACATCGACTTTGCTCTGACTTTAAGCGGGTATATCTCTGCAGTCACAACCCACGGCACGGGGCCCCATGTCGAAGCGAAGAAGAATATGTAGATGCAAGCGAAGACTATCAGGACGAGGTTCGTGGTCCTCTTCGCCTCCGGTATCACAGTTCCTACAGTAGCGATCGTAAATTGGCAGACTGCCATACCTATGGCACCACCCATCAAGAGGCGCCGACGTCCCAGTGTCTCGACAAGCATCATTCCAGGTATCGTCGAGACGACATTGACAATGTTCATGACTAGCTGGATGATGAACGGTGATGATATACCGATGTTCGAGAAGAACGAAGTGCCGTAGTAGAAGAGAAAGTTGCATCCAGAAAGTTGTTGAAGCATTTGCATACCACATCCGGTGAAAAGTCGTCGTCCAAGATGTGGACTGCCGATGAAGACATCTCGGTATGTTGATGGACCAAGATTCATTTCATATTCGTGATTGGCTTCGATCTCAGCAAGCTCTTCGATCAATGCTGGATGAGTGATATCGAGTCGGCGTAGACGACTTAACGAGGCTGCTGCGGCAGTGGGTAGACCGCGCTTGATGAGATAGCGAGGTGTTTCCGGAAGGAATATGAGTCCTAGAAGAAGAATGCCCGCCCAGACGAACTGTAGAGCAAAGGGTATCCTGAAAGCATTTGCTGATTGCAAAGGCGCCGTAATTAAGTTAACAATAGATGCTAAGAGGATGCCAGTAGTAATCGCAAGCTGATAGGCGCAGACCAGGGTTCCTCGAATCCATTTTGGAGCCATTTCGGATTGATATAGAGGAACTAGCACCGACACAATACCGACTCCCAAACCTGCGAAAAACCTATTGATGGTGAGTGAATGTTGGCGTAGTGTATCAAGTGAGCATACCTTCCAGCTACAAGTATGGGCATATGCATCGCAGCAGTCTGAAGAAGAGCACCAAAGCTGAAGATAACTACTGATATGATCAACGATAAACGACGGCCAAGTCGATCGCCCATGGGCGCTGCGAGGAGTGATCCGAAAAATGTACCGGCGCTCAATATGGATACTATCTTGGCCAATTGGCCTGGGGGGACAGTAGTCTCACTATAGTCTGTCACGATGGTGTCGGAAGTAAATATCACGAACTGCTTGCGAAAGGCTGACATGGCCAGTGTGCCCGAAATTGAACCAGTATCGTATCCAAATAGAACACCTCCAATTGCGACCTGGCGTGCCGGTCAGTAAAAGTGCATACCTTCATGAAGCAAAGCGCATAATGTAACCTGCTGCCTTCAGAGTCTTGTAACGGTGCCGACAGATGTGCTCCAGTCGCAAAGATAATCATTCATGTGCAGACTCACAAACAATCCAACCATGATGGCCGGGGCCGAGGAGCCAGCAACATTGTCAGGCTTCTTCCATCCCTTCCAAGCAGTGGCGGCAGTACTAGCCATGACGGCGGTAGTTGTATGCTCTCCGCACAGGGATGTTTAGGAGTGTGGTCGTTGTAGTAGAGGTTCGAGGAAGAGTTCGTCAACGGTGATCGCCAGATTCTGGTCCAAGCGGATGGACATCCCTATTCCTATTGGCCAACAAGTTGCGTGCAGTCGAGTCTCCAACACAGCATCTCCCAGCAATTACTTGGTATAGTAGTGTAGTATAGATTGATGGTCGTGGGTATATGGTGTTTGGGTGGATTCGTTGGCGGAATGCGGAGAAGATCGGTGTGGCGGTATGTATTCGGGGCCCTGTAAGATTAGGCTTATGATATTCGTATGGGGAAGGATGGTGTGTAGTAGTTGAGTGGTAAATCGGTCTTAAGGAAGGAGGGAAATAGGGAACGAGGAGGTAAGAGTGTGAGGAAAAAGAGTGTCCGTAGCAGAGTCGTAGTGCTGCTGTTCTAAGGTAGAGACCAGAAGGGGCGGCACACCTGGTAAAACTTGGGGATTCCGAGGGAAGAGGAGCCAGTCCTTTGACTTGGTGCAGCCAACCCCAATCACGCTGGAAGAGAGGTGTATTCTTGGGTAGGCTTGGGTTGGTTTGGAGGCGCAAAGAGAGGAAGTTGAGTGGTTATGGCGCTGGTCAGCGCTGGTCAGCCCTGGTAAATCCAACCCAAAAGAGGATGGGTAGACGTTTGTTACAGAGACTCTCTTGCAGGATTGCGGCCCGGAATCACAGTTTTCATCGACCGAAAGCCTTGTGAGAAGGGAATGGGAGAAGGTAGAGTAAGTAGCAAATGGACACTCAGTAAGATCAATGTTCCACTACATCTCACATGTCAGCCTTGACATATTTCCATCCTCCTGCTCCTTGGTCACCACGGACAATTGACCGCTCTTCCATGATACGGCAGCTTGCAGCTACGTACGCATCGAATGTCAGGCAAATGTGGTGCGACTTCACTTGTCAGGTTATGTCAGCCTTCAGGCTTTCTGCGCAGACAGCTGCGAATGCCAGATTCTCAACTTACTGATGCATGGCCGAGTAGCCGATTTACGGTGATGCTTGTACTACCAATGACTGATTTAACTTATTTATTACTAGAGAAGGAAACCGAGAATCTGTTGGAACTATGATATGATGACTGTTGGCTGTGATGAACGACCTTGAGAAATTTATTGGAGAATAGGGCTAGGGCTTGAAAACTTTGCTATCATAGAGAAAATGCTTTCGTTCATGCTAGCACCCCTAAAGAGAGGCCCAATGCTTATCAATACACAAGATCTGGTAACCTGCAAGCCACCAAAAAGCTCAAACATCCAAAGTACCTAGATCTCCAATGTAGGTGTCTGGCCCTTGACGCGACCAATAACCTGTTGGGCGGCGTACTTGGGAATAACTTCGTCGTCGTGCAGCATCTCAACTACAGTACTCGTTAGTATGCAGTTAAGATGGAACGGGATGCGAGTACTTACACTCTTCAGTAGCATCACGACCCATGAAGTTCATCAAAGCCTGTGGTCCTCCAGGGTGCTCATCTAGCCAGTCACTGACATCCATTACGACACCCTTAACCACAACCCACAGGTCCTCCTTGGTATTGTGCTTAGCGACCTCTTCCATGGTGTACTCCTTATCTGGGATCTCGAACTTTGATGGAGACTTAATCTCCTTGCTAGGTCCAGCAGCTCCATCGGCTGGCTGCACTGGAGCAAGCTGCTTTGAGCTCGACACCCCTGAAGAAGATGCTCCTTGGCTATCCCACTCAACGGAGATCTTGCCTGGCTGCGAAGGATCAATATGTAGTGATATCTGACCGAGACGTGACGAAGCACCACCAATGCTGCCCTTCAGAGCATTCTGGAAGAGGTAGTTACTGGATGTTTCACCTGCAACACGGCCGTAGACAACACAGCCGAGGAGAGAAGAGCCTCCTAGGCGGTTGGCACCGTGGACACCTCCTGCCAACTCACCACAGGCGTAAAGACCCTCGAATGGTGTGCCCTCAGAGTTGAGAATCTGTGCTTGGTCGTTGATCTCGATACCACCCATGGTGAAGTGAAGAACTGGCTCCATAACAGCAACGTGGAAATCGTCGTCGATATCCACTGGTCCGTTATGGAAAAACTTCTTTCCGTATGGATCCTTCTTCTTTCCATCCGCAATCTCATTGTAAGCCTTGAACGTGTTCTGTAGATGTTCTGGTGTGCAGCCAATGTCCTTGGCAAGCTCCTTTCCGGTCATCTTCTTCATGAGACCACGTCCAGAGTAGTGACGAGTGTGGAAGTCGAGAACGTTCGATGCTTTCGAGTTGAGGAGGAGACGAACTGGGAACTTTCCCTTGTCCTTTTCCTTCCACATCTCACCGGAAACGTAATCTCTGTGGCCAAGCTCGTCGCAAAATCGATCACCATCTCCGTTCAGAAGAAGCCCACCCTCACCACGAAGAGCCTCAGCGGCCAAGAACTTCCACTTCGAACCTGGGTCTTTTGGGTCTACAAGACCAGTTGGGTGAACCTGAACCTTGTCCATATCGATTCCGTTTCCGCCGATAGCCATTACCATCTTCTGTCCATCACCGGTAGCGTGCGTACCGTTCGTCGTAGCCAAGTCGAAGGTATCAGGCCTCCATTTCTTCAGCAGAGATGAATCTGAGAAATCTGCAGCATATCCACCAGTGGCAAGAACAACAGGTCCTTCAACAGTCTTGGACTCGCCAGAGTGTTCGTATGTGACACCGGTGATCTTGTTTCCGTCCTTGTTGACAGCCGTAACACGAGCTCTCTTAACGATTTGTACTCGCTCGGGCTCTTTCTCTGCAAGCTCCTCAAGTCTCTGCATAAGTGCATATGTGATGGCCATACCAGGGAACTTGGCATCATGTCCCCTATGCGTTCTTGGTTGGGAGTGTCCTCTGCAAGACTGTTAGCATGTGAAGAGGTATGAGACTCGCATAGTACATACCCTAACCGCGAAACGAGGGTGAGATCTAGGTTGAATACATCCTGGAGCCACTCGACAGCAGCAGCTGACTTGTATGTCAGGACTTTGATCAGATCGGGCCTGGCCTTATCTCTGGCTGATTTGATTGTGTCGTCGTAGAATTGCTTTACACTGTCTTGGATCTTCTCGTCGACCTGTGTTCTCGTCAAGGCAGCGTTGATACCTGAAGTCTAACATTTGTTAGTATTTTGTCCTGATATGATGCCTCCAGTGCTGATTTCATGCAATATTTCCAATGATATCTCCAATATCCAAAATCATTTCCCAAACTCCTAGGTATAGCGGGTGCTCGGCATGTAAATGCCCACATATGAATACACCACATTGCCACGGGCTAGCATTGCAATCATTCTCCCATGAAAGAATATGTGATCTACCAGACTCTTGACATGCTCCCCCAACATCTTTAACTAAGCCTCCAATGCTCATATGAAGGGGTTTGGTAGGAGGTGGGCTACTCACAGCTTTGGTTGAGTTTCCTCCGAAGAAACCTGTGATCAAACATTAGTCTAAGGCACAATCATTCAGAGGATCATCAAAATACATACCCTGCTTATCCAGCACAATAACATTGCCTCCAGCAAGGTAGATAGTGTGCGCAGCACTCAATCCCGATACTATCTTCGTCAGCAAATGCCATCAACATCATCCCATCATCCAACTTACATCCACCTCCAACGACTATCACTTTGGCAGCCATGTTGATTGTAGTGTATGAGTACGGGTATAGAGTAGAGGGGAGTAAAGTACAGAGAGTGATATGGGAGAGGAAGAGCTGCTTTTGGCGCAAGGTGTGAGGAACGTGTCTAGTTTTGTGTTGCAGGTGGGCTATTGCCGAGGCCCCTTCAAAATAAGTACTTAGTGGTTTTGCTTTCTGGGGTCAAGCTTTAGCTCATGCTGACTTCAAGACTTAGTACAAGCTAGTGTTGTTATTCCAGCATTGTTATTCCTTTACATTCACATTTACCAGTGGCAACAGACTTGTATTGTGTATTGAAGCATCTTCCTTGTTGTTATTTACAGCATTTACATTGTAATACTGCTCTAGATTGGTAGATGTAAAGTAGTAAAATAGAGACTTGATATTCACTTTATAGACGACAGCATGCAAGCCAGTCAGATAGCGTGGATTTATAAGCAGTACGCCAACATGTGATTCCCCGGATTTCTTTTCTGGGGAACCAACTACAGGCAGAAGATCAGCTGCCAGCACTTGAGACTCCCTGCTGTAACCCAGATCTGACCTCTGACATGTGAAAATCATTGTTCGGTCGTACCTGAATGTGAAAGTCATGCCTTCTGTTTTTGAATAACTTCATCGTCTCCAAACCTGCATCTGAGCTTGCTGGATAGCCGTCGAGTCAATCGTAACGACTTCGCTGCATCGTTCTCTAGCGTTCTAGTTCCCTCGACACTCCCAAAACTTCATCAACCATAGCAGCGGCCAACTCCTCGATTCTAATGAGAGGTAGCGCTCTCAGCATCATATCCGGAGTCATGTTGTCCTTGACAAGCACACCTCCAGGTCTCACAATCGAGACTTCGAAATTCTTGCTAGTCGTCTGGATCTCAAGAAGTCCATTCTCGACCTCGCCCTGTCGTTACCGTCAGTTTCATCCTCATCTACCATATAGGAGTGGTAACATACCTTGATTATCCTTGAATCATGCAGAAACCACATCTTCTTCTGCATATCGCGCTATGCGAACTTGCCGCTCAAGTATAGGAAGCGAAATGATGTAGCACAACCGTCAAGTTTTGGAGCTATTGCTTTGCTGAATTCTTTTGCGGCTATGTGCGTGAACCTGATCTCTATGCTCCTACGTAACTCGAGATCGGAGGTCTTGAGAGCTGGTGATCCTAGTGCCCTATTTGTTGATCAGCATTACGAATTCTTTTGTGTCAGACACATGGGAGAGTGCCCATCATACCTACCATATACAAGCCTGGGAGCCTTGTAGCTCAGCGAGAAGTTCAGGCGGATAGGTCGAGAAGTCGGAATGCAATATGACTTTCAACTTCGGGTTCCATGCCACCGCTTCTGGAAGTGCTCGTCGAGTTATGCATATCAGTGAACTGATTCCTGGGTGAGCGACCGCTTGCTCCAGAAGCTCCGAGCCTATGTAGCCGGTGGCGCCTGTAAGTATGACTTTCATCTTGGTATATCGTAGAAGTTTTCTGCTTCAGTACTCAAAGATACTTTTGGAAATATGTATGTTTCCTATTGAACAGGGCCTGTGGTATGGATCGATATGAGAGGCGACGTTTACGTGAGGGATTGCCTCGCTCGTGTCCCATTCACTCGGGACGCTTTCGGTCAAATTGTGACGGCGTTCTGATTGGAGAATGCCTTTCTGCTGAAACATCAAGATTTTCCAACTCCGCTGGCGCCCCTGTGTAAATGAGGCGACTGGGAATTCTTCATTTGGAAATACGAATCCCAGAACAAAGCGATCGCAACGGTATCACATGGAGGCTCAAGTAAAGGGAGCGTCGATGTGGGACGTCTAAATAAGAATATGTTCTGTACCTGGGTCTATCGAAGCAGAGTTGGTCGGGCCCTAAAAAGATAAAAGCCAGAGGCTCAAGTGAAGGGAGCGTCGATGTGCACGGACCACATCCATTGAAAAGGTGAATGTAGAGCTTCTCGCTCACTATAGGATCTTGACACAAATCTGAATGTAGAGCCAATAGAACTTACTTAAGCTGGATTACAATGTATGTAGTGATTTGGGAAGGAAGTAAGAGTGGCAGACGACGGTACATGAAAAGACAAGGCAAGAATGCAGTGACATGAAAAGATGGAAAACTCTCTTTGATTCAGGATAGCTAAATAGAGGAGCCATGTATGAATCCATACATCAGGAGTTCAGGCGTAAGATAAGGGAGGGTTGAGCTCCCGGGGTCTTTATGTGGCAGGGATGCATAGATCAATGTATCGGGACGCTGCTATAGCTGGCCAAACTTCTTTGAAGGCGTCGATAGGGTATCTTGTAGCCTCTCGTTTTATATAAGCTATTGTCGGTGCCCTCGGTTCTGTAGCTGGCTTCTTTGCGACTTCTCCGGCTAGCAGGTCTACTGCCTCATTCTCTAGTACCCCCGAGTGGCCTGGGCACCAAAAAGATTAAGATACTCTGCCACGGCGCGGCTATATATTATCGCTTGGTCACGTGGTCGTATGTACTGACTCATCACCTGACGCCCTGACAGCTACTTCTACCAAGAAGCTCACTAGGAAGGTTCTACGCGGCTTGAACAGGACATGGCGACTTCGCGGCGTACCACCAACGTATAGGTCATCAGGATGCTACACTCTCTTGCAGCTGCGGCAGAAGCAAGACCCCGGAACATTTCTTCTTTTGCACAAAACAGAGGAGAAAAGGCATTAAATGCCTACAACTAGGAAGAGTACACAACACCCTAGACAGCCTACTAGGCACTGCAGAAGGCGGAGAGACGTTTGCTAAGTGGATACGTGATACTCAGTTCTACACAGACATATGCCCTAGCAAGCCAAGCTAGCATTTACTGGCCTACCACTCAGTATTTCCTTTGTTACTCCTTTCTAAAATACCCCCCCCCCCGGTATACCGGGCCGTACTACATTACATGTAACTTGATGTCCTAGCGCTTGCTGGAGTTAGCCAACTACAGTTCTCCTGTAACTAGTAGATCCTTCAGGGGAAGAGGGTCTCTACTCTCCGGTTTTTAGATGTATGTAGACAATGCTGGCAAGTAGCCTAGCACGTCCTACTGTTGGCACGTGGCATTAAGCGCACGGACCCCGGACGTTAATTATACTACTACTACTACTAACTACTAACTCAATCTTCTTACCTTTACCACCACTCCTTCCAATAGGTCATGAGCCCGTAGCAAGTGTTAAACGACTACTTGATAAAACACTCAGTACCTTGCCAGCAGAATCTGGAAGCTCTACCCAAGTCGCACCTTGCTAACAGAAGCCTGGAAGCTCTATCGACCTGCTTGCCAATTGTATTGGAAGCCGCAGAAGAGTGAAAATCATATAGTCGTCAACACACTATATTTACCTGTACAGAAGTCATCCTTCCAATAGAGAGGGAAATTCATGAGAGAACTGATCCCGATGTCGTTTGTGTACTATATAGAGCATCATCCTTCAGATCTGTAACTTCTACATAAGATCAATTTGTTCTTTTTCTGTAGTCGGTGAAGGGTACCTCCAAAATTCGTTGCTCAGCGACATTAAATCAGGATTGCTGTGAGGTTTTAATGTGAGTTGTGAACTTGAGGAACTAGCTTCTAGCTTCCAGTGCCAGGCCTTGGCAACGTCATAAGCGCAAAATCTCTCGCGCAACACCATCCATTCTGTTAGCCCCAACAACACTACACCATGAGATTCAGATACATACTCTCGAGTCTCTTCGCCGCTGCATCCGCGATAGCTCTCCTCCCACCTCACCAAAAATCCATGCCCAACCTCGGCCCCATCATGCCTCCTCCACCATCAACTTCCACAGACGCACTCTTCAACGACCTAGGCGACACTGTAATGCTCTCCGATGTTCTCAGCCGCGATCGTGCAATAAATATCTTCGCCGGCTTCACACGGGACTTCGCATCCGTCTCGCAACGTTTTGAAGACTCCTCTTCAAACACCACCATCCTTGCCCCCCTCAACAGCGCGATCATGGGGCTCCCACGAAAGCCATGGGAAGATCCTGAGGACTACGAGCGCCATATGGAGGGCGTGTATGGTGGTGATAATGGAGAGGAGAGAGCGAAAAGGAATGTGAGGAGGTTTGTGGAGGCGCATGTTGTCCCAAACAGTCCGTGGAGGGAGGGAGAGAAGGTTAAGACGTTGGAGGGAGGAGAGATTTGGTGGGAGATAAGGGATGGGGTGAGGGTTGTGCAGCCGGGGAACATTGGGGTTGATAGTATTGCTAGTAAGTGTCTTCAGTTTGCATACCCGAGAGAGTACTGACAAGATACTAAAGGTCGTGTTTATAATGGGGAGGTCTGGATACTGAAGGGAGTGAGAAACTACGCGTGAATGGATTGCAATGTTATATGGATCGGAGCTTTGGGGCTACATGGGCATAGGAGTTAGGCGTGCAATAGGCGGTATTGCTTAGGTTGGGCTAGGTATAACAAGTTAATGGCGAATATGAGATTTTGCTTTCGAGTGCTAGTTGGATCTATAGGCGTGGAAAATAAAACATACTCTAATTCTGTGGAGTTTGAGCTAGAAGAAAGTAGTTTTACAACTGGTTTTTCAAGCTCGCTCCGAAGATGTAGAGTATCAAGCGATATAGGCAGGTTTTCTGAATATATGATCTTAGCTCACCATCCAGACCGATAGCTCACGCAGGTAGATTTGAGCCGGCAGCTTATTGGAACCCTGTCACCAATGAATACCTAAAATATGGCCTCTCAATTCTTGAATGCCGTTTCTGTTGAAATCGTCCAGTCCGACTGCTGTGCGGCTCCACCTTCCGGCAAGGCTGAACGAACAGCCGTTAACTTGTTCAGCCGGGCCCCTGCGACTTTCGTCACAATCGCGACAACACAAATCACCGTAAGACTGTGACATACTAAGACGACGGAGAGACTTACATCCGAATGCATAGCGGCATGATCATACCAATGCTTTAATTTATACTGATGTTCTCTATCTCTATACGCTCTTAGAACATCCACTCTTAGGAGGACGGTGATTGTACAGACATTATTCCGATCTTCACTCCCACACTCACAACCATCTGAAGACCGATATAACAAGTAGATACCCCATACCGAACATCTCAAGCTGCTTAGAGACCTGCTAACTCGTATCGGTAATAGACCTTCGTCATGAACGGACAACCGCCCCAGGCGCCGCCGGGCTTCGAACATAACGAGCAAATGGACGAACACGCTCGTTTACGGGCTCAACAGCAGCGGCAGGACCTCGAAGCACAGCGTGATCGAGATCGCGAGTACAGCGAGAGACAGGAACGTGAACGACAGCAGTATGGTGGTCCTCCACCCCATCAGAACAACACTGGCTCAATTCCTCTCCACCAGCCCGTAGCATCTCGACTACCGGGAGCTATGCATAGCCCTGGCGGTCTGCTTGCAAATCACGGAGCGCCGCCTCCCCCTCCGACAGTTTCGCTTGGGGCTCCCAGTGGCCCCGGAAATGTTTTCGGAGGATTTCTCCATACCGAAGTCAATCGCACCGGGCCGCACGGTGTGCCACACACAGGCGCACAGATTCGGAACCTTGCCTTTGATGAACCTGTAACCATAGGCTATATCCCTGGTCCTAGCTCAGCTGCTGCTACAATTGCCGTCAATGCGGCTATTGAGGAGCAGCGACAGCAGCGACAGCAAAGTGAGGCCTTGAGATCACTTCCATTTGGCGCCAGTCCAGCAGCAACGCACCCCATGCCCGGTGCACCTGCAATAGGACAAGGTGGCCAACAGCCAATCCTCAATGTAAGCGTCATTCCTTTAGGTATCTCTTACATAGTCAAATGCACAGATGAGCTATAGGCTTGTTAGATCTTTTGCCTATTTCCCCTCCCATAGCCAAACCCATGGGTCATCTGAGAACGGGGACATGGCTGTTTGTGCAGATTGAAACTATGCAATCTGTTAATAACATAGCTAACAAACACCCAGGATGCACTTAGCTACCTTGACCAAGTCAAAGTTCAGTTTGTGGAACAGCCTGATGTGTACAACCGTTTCCTTGATATCATGAAAGACTTCAAAAGCCAAGCGTATGTATATCCTTGATACTCTGTCTCCTTTGTTGCCCTTTTATTGCGATGTACTGACAAGCTCCTAGTATTGATACTCCTGGAGTAATAAATCGAGTCTCTGAACTCTTCGCTGGCCATCCAAATCTCATTCAGGGATTTAACACCTTTCTTCCTCCTGGGTATCGCATCGAGTGTGGTACTGGAAGCGATCCAAACTCCATCAGGGTCACAACTCCCATGGGCACAACAGTTCAATCGATACCTGGAAGACCACTCGCTGAATCGAATATGGGATCTGGATTCATGAACCACCAGCGTCCAGGAAACTGGCAAGCCCCAAATCATAGTGTTGGGAGTCCAGAGACGGTATTCAGCCCCCATGTTCAGAACATGCCCTACGGCGGTCAGTCCCAAGCCGCGTACGAAGCCCAACAAGCAGCCGTCGCAGCTCATCAGCAACAACAGCGAGGCGTCAGTCAACTTACCAATGCTGTCGCAACCTTAGGTGTACCAAGAGGAACCGTGCTTACACCTTCACCTGGGCAACAAGGCATGAATGGTGGGCAACAAGGAATGGAGAAACGAGGGCCAGTTGAGTTCAACCACGCCATCAGTTATGTCAACAAAATAAAGGTCAGTATTGTTATTTCCTTTGGCTTGGCATTGGTGTGCCCGAATAGTGACGATTGTCCTGTCTTGCTAACCAATCCATAATAGAATCGTTTTCAAGATCGTCCAGAGATCTACAAACAATTTCTTGAGATCCTTCAAACTTATCAGCGAGAATCTAAACCAATCCAAGACGTTTACGCCCAAGTTACGATACTATTCGATACCGCGCCTGATCTTCTTGAGGATTTTAAGCAATTCCTACCTGAGTCTGCTGCTCATGCCAAGGCAGCTGCAGTAGGTTCCTCCCTCTAACTTGAAGCATGGCACTGACGCACATGAAGGCCAAAGCAGCGGAAGAAGTTGCGGCATTAGCAAACGCGCAAACACCACAGTCGGCTCAAAGGGCAGTCGGAGGCATGCCTCCAGTCGGAAACTTCGCTCCTCCTGCCAGTACAGGCAAGGAGACAAAGAAGCGCCCACGTGGTGGAGCTGTGAACGCCCCGGGTAACGCTGAAGGCCCAAGGAGTATGCTAGGAGGTACAAAGGTGAGTTCATGTCCTCTTCAGCTTCTCTCCCTCGTTCGCGTCGCAAGGCTGTAGGACCGTTGCTTTTTGGCTTCCTCTCCTTGGATGAGGAGATGCCATTTTGCCTGCGACCAACATTTTGGTGGAGATAGCTCCAGAAATGGCAATCCATTCATCTCTGAAACACAGCTTCTTGTAGATGACTTTGCTGACCCATGGATGTGACAGAGAGCAAAAATAAGTCACAAACCCAACGGTGACATCCAGGATGTGGAACCTACACTTACGCCCTTCCAGCCTGTACCGGTTGCACCTACGTCTACCTCAGGTGGCAACCTAGACGAGCTTGCGTTCTTCGATCGTGTCAAGAAGTTCATCTCTAACAAATCTACCATGAACGAGTTCCTCAAGCTCTGCAATCTGTTCTCGCAGGATCTCGTCAGCCGGAAAGTACTTGTCCACAAAGTTAGTGGCTTTATTGGCGGCAGTCCAGAGTTGATGCGCTACTTCAAAGACATGGTTCGATGGCAGGAGAAGCCAAAAGTGATCGATAATGTTCCAAAGACACCATCTGGCCGGGTAGCCTTAAGCAACTGCAGAAGTCTAGGTCCCAGCTACCGACAGTTACCCCTTCGAGTGAGTCATCTCTCTGTCACTCCAAATATGTTCACCCCACTAGCCTTCTTCTACAACCGACAGGCCGCAGTCGCTCCTGTTCCTGGAAGTAAGGCAAAGACTTGCCGTAGATGTGGATTTATCAAACCACAGGCGCATGTTGGCTATTACCTACTGCCCCCAAAGCTGTTTGAACGATCCTAACATCTACTAGGAGAAGAACAAGCCTTGTACGGGCCGCGATGAGATGTGCAAAAAGGTGCTCAACGACGTATGGGCTTCCCATCCCACATGGGCTTCAGAAGACTCTGGCTTTGTCGCTCATCGCAAGAACATTTACGAAGAGAGCCTTCATAGAATCGAAGAAGAACGCCACGACTATGATTTCAATATTGAAGCCAATGCAAAGGTCATCCAACTGCTGGAACCTTTCGCTCAACAAATCCTAGGTCTTTCACAGCTTGACCGAGAGAATTACCAAATTCCTCACGGCCTTGGAGGCGCCAGCCATGCTATATACAAACGAGTCTTGAAGAAAGTCTATGGCGAAAAAGGTCAAGGCGTCTGCGATGATCTGTTCAGGGACCCTTGTGCAGTACTTCCTGTTGTTCTGGCCCGCTTGAAGCAGAAGGATGAAGAGTGGCGATTTACCCAGGTAAGCTCGTAATGCCTCCGTTCCAAGAGCAGCACTAAAAATTGCAGCGCGAATGGGATAAAGTCTGGCACGCTCAGACTGTGGCCATGTACCTCAAGAGCCTCGATCATATGGGCATCCAGGTCAAGGCAGCTGATAAGAAGAACTTTTCCCATAAACACCTGGTTGATCTGATCAAAACTAAGTACGAGGAGCAGAAAAAGCGATCACCGAAGTACGGTAGGCATCAATTCGCCTACAAGCTGGACAATTTCGACACCATCATAGATGTTCTTCGTTTCATGATCGTACACTGCCAGGGTGGCAATCAATATAACAGTGTCGAGACCCGCCGTATCATCGAGTTCTTCGAGAAGTTTGTTACGACCTTCTTCGATATCCCCGAGGACTTTATTGCCGAGCGTATAAGCTCTATCGACCTTGGTACTCCTGACGATGAGGAGGAAGCCGTTCCAGTTGAGCTAACCAATGGTCGTGGTAAGAAAAACAATGGCAAGAAGAACGATCTTCGACGAGGTGTCCTGGAACGAAATCGAAATGGTGCTCGTGGTCGCACACAAAAGGATGACAGTGCCAATGCCAGTAAAGAATCGACCCCTGATGTCGAATCACTTGTTGGTGAAGACGATGTCATGGAGAGCGTCGATGAACCAACTACTGCTGAGGTGACAAATGATAGGTGGACAGTTTCACCTTTCCGACCCCATGCCGCACCAGGAACGAAGCCTCTCAACAAGGACGAGGCTGAGATGCAATACGATGATTTACACGAACGCGAATGCTACGGCTTGTATTGCAATCAGACCATCTATATATTCTTCTATGTATTCCAGACCCTCGTAAAGCGCTTCCAGGATGTCAAGGACAGCGAGGAAGATGCCGAAAAAGAAGCTGAGCGTGCCAGAATGTTCAAGCCAGCTAAGGATCTCAGTCTCATCGACGCTAAGAATGAGCGGTACTTCGAGGGACAGGGTACATTTTACTCAAGAACACTGGCATTAGTTGAAGAGTTCATCAATGGAGATATGGAGGAAAGCAAGTACCACGACCACCTGCGACACGTCTATCTCAAGAAGGGTTGGCAACTGTTTACTGTTCATGATCACCTGAAGCAGCTTTGCAAGCTTGGATCTGCTTGTTCTTCTGTAGACTCCAAAGAGAAGGCATCAGAATTGCTTGATCTCTTTTACAAGGATCGGGAGCTAAAGGAGACATCGTGGAACAACGAGATCCGCCTTCGTAAACAAGCCGAGAAGCATATCAAGGACGGGGAATTATTTGTGATCAGATGGGTAAGTACCACAATAAGCTGCAAGGTGAAACTTTGCTGACTTTCCCACAGATCCCTGAAAAGCATGAGGCGACAATCCAGTGGCTTCAGAAGGATGAACCAACTGTCGATCAAGAAGGTCTTCCAAAGATGGGTAAGCACCTTCGAGTTAAATAATCGTTCCTGAGCAAGTTCTGATTTGTGTAAATAGACTCGTGGAAATTCTACGTCTCGTCCTACTTCCGTGTTGACCCAACCGAGGGCGTCAACCGCTCGAAGATGCAACGCGCTGTCTTAAGTCGCAACATGAGAATATGGGATACTGAAACTCAGAATGGCTCACTCCGCGAGGCCCTTACTCATTCGGAAGAGCTGGGAGCCAGAATCTGCGCAAATACCTCCAAGATGTTTTACGATAAATGGACCACCGATTGGTATATTTTCGCTGAGCGACCATTCCAAGGCACCCGCGAGCGTCTAAAAGGAGCCGAAGAAGACCGTACCGAGAAATTCCGCGAGAAGTTCGTCTTGAACAACAAGTGGATGAAGGGCATGACCCATGACGAGGTTCAGAATGTGACGGGAGGCTTCAAGAAGTGGGTTGACGAGGGTATCATTCCTGCGATTGCTGGAAATGTTGATCAAGTCGATTATATGGTCGACGATGCTTAGCCACGCTGTTCTTCATGACCCTGTCCCCTCACAACACGCATGATTTATCTTTAGTATCGCCGAATGGGATAGCACGCAGACTGGAGCGCAAGCGAGAGTGGTTTTTATTATGTGGGCGCAATGACGGCAATTTGTTTACTTCCTTTGTTTTCTTTCCTCGGCCTGTCAAACCCACCAGCCAGACATTAAGCAGGATAGATGAAATTATTGCCAAATGTCACGATGAGGCAACTAGCAAACATTTTGGGCCTTCATAGCGGAGTAAACGTTCATATGCGCTTAGGAAACTTTCCTACTTTCAATTGCCTGTATTATAGAACGAAATTGTACACACATTCATCCATACTTGCGCCTTCTTCACCTCTGCTTCAGATTCATAATTGAACGTGATTCAGCGTCCAGAGCAGCAATATCACGTGTGCTGCTGTGATTTCTGTGCCAACCTTGCCAACCAGTGAATTTGGCTGCCTTTTGGCTTTGGAAGTTTATTTCAAATGTATTTGCTATAGACGGGCGAATCATGAGAAAACTTCATTTGCAGAAGTATGTGTGCAGCCCAATCAGATTTAGCGTTGTTGCCTACCTGAATTTGCAAACTCAAAACTCCCGGCATCAACGACGTAAAGCTCAGTTCACAACCAATTTCAGTAAATCTTTAAAGCACAGCCAAAAGCTTCATCATGGCGAATGTTTCAAATGCTACGAAAGAAGGAGGAGAAGCAGAAAAACCTTGGCACGCAGCTTTCCCAGTACCACGTGCGACAGTCCCCGAAATCACAAGCGACGAGCTGATGAAGAAGTTTGACGGTATGGATATCGAGCCCAAGCCGCGCGATTTCCTGCTCGTGGATGTGCGTCGGATTGACTGGGAGGGGGGGACTATCATCGGGAGTTTGAACTTGCCGGCGCAGAGCTTTTGGCAGTCGAGAAAGATGCTGCTGGATCTGTGCGATCGGGCTGGAATCAAGCAGGTCATTTTCTACTGCGGTACGTTCTGGCAGCTTCAGAGGCTATGGGATTCAATGAGATGGATGCATTGGTAAGAGAAGCTGACTTGAGCCAGGATCGAGTTCCGGGCGGGGACCGAGGTGCGCTGGATGGATGAAGGACTATGTTGATGATGTAGCGAAGTTTGGACGGGGGAGTAGCTTGACGGTCAAGATTTTGAAGGGGGGTATTAAGGGCTGGGTGAAGGAGTTCGAGGGGAGTATGGTTGATGGGTTTGAGGAGAAGTATTGGGTGCAATTCAAGTAGTTAGGCAGCCTTCACTGGAAGCAGCTCGGCAGAATAATGCTTCGAAGTCGTCGGCCTTCCATTTACACAGCCTTTTCTCTCCGCCATGTCCTAGCTGAATACTCGAAAATTTCCTTCAAGTCGCTGGTACGCTTGGGATCTTGTGCAAGATGTTCAATAGGCTTTTCCATATCTCGAATAGTATTTCATCGTCCTCACAACGCCAATGATCCCATGCAAGTATCATCCTCGCAGATATAACACCCCATTCCATCCCAACCTTCATGTCCGTCTAGTCCCCTCTCGGCTGCTGTTCTCTTCCACCGCCAATGCGCTCCAAAGCCTCCAGCATAACAACAGAATTTCCGCGAATTACCTGCACCGCATTAGTATGCTTTCTGTTCACTTTGGTGTAGCCAAATACATACCACCATGCCTAATCTGACCTTTTCACCACCATCCTTCTCCTCAACAGCCTCGTCTAGCACAATGTTCAAGAAGACCTTCGCACATTAGCACAGATTAATCAATCGAGGCAGGGAAATAAACATCGTATCCGCGCAGAACACCAATGACTTTCCGGCTTCCATTCAGCTGCACAAAGAGTCGTTTGTCTAGGTACTGTAGTAGTGGGTCAGTACACCTTTCTGCCTTGGGCGTGCTCCCGTTCGTGAAGCGTTGCGCGCTTGTATAGTGGAAAGAGGGGGTAGGAACGTACCTTCTTCAGCTCGGGCTGAGCTTGAGGCATCTTGACGGTATGGTTTGTGTGGTTGATGCGGTTTGGGGAGCTGTTGCCTGGTGGTTGTGACTTGGGATTTTGGAGATGCGCTCGGTACCGGGAAAACCTTAGACCGATGGAGGAAACAGAACAGATTTGTGACTTCAACTAGTCGGGTACTACTGGGATGAGAATGGTCTTAAGGAAATTGGTTTCTTTTCCTGAACTGTGCAGAGGCTGTATATCTTACTGTGTAATTATACGGTCGAAATAGAGATTGGTGTGACCTCTCAACCTGAATATATAAATTTCCTCATTGGGACAAGCTCCACCAAGACCTCTCTACCTTTCATTCAGTAATATACTATCACTATCTTGAATTTGCAGATTGATTGATACATGTCTCCCTCGTATACGAAATACACGTTTGAAACACATCTATAACTCGCAATGAGGTCTGCATTCGGATCCAAGAGAAAGGCGCGCAAGATCCGGGTGGACGACGAAGATGAAGGAGGCGCAAACGATACGTCGGTCGCAGAACAATCTGCAAAGTCTAGTGAGCATTACGAGTCACTCATCGAAAGCTTGGGCACTCCCCGAGCAGCTTTAAGCACCTCTATATCCGTGGTCTCTACCAGAAAGCCCTTTCAGAAGTCCGGGTTGCGCAAAAGTATAAACTTCGCAAATCTTGAGCAAGAAGATGAAACCACCACCAGCGATGACAGTGGCAGTAAGGTCTCGAACAAATCCTCGATAGGACAGTCAAACTCTATCATCAAGAAGAAGAAGTCTGCAACATCAAGGTTGTCATTCGGGCCTGGAGAGATAATATCTGGTGATGCAGCGGAGGCTTTAGAGGATGATAAAGCATTCATGCCGAAGAAGAGCATTGGAAGGAGAGTCGTAGAAAAGGTACCATACAAAGGCGAGGAAGAGAGACCCACATACAGCAAGGATTATCTGGACAAACTCAAAAGCTCTACGCCTACATCGAGAGCTATGGTCGTGGCCGACGACGAAGCAGGACTTGGACTAGACGAGCTTGACGGAGCTATGATTATTGATCTGCACTCGCAGCAACCGTCGTATATACCGAGCGAGGCAGAGATAAGAGAAAAGAAGGAGCGGAGAGCTAGATTGGCACACGAGGAAGACTTTATATCACTCAACGATGATGGGGGACTGGGAAGCGAACTATCACTGTTATCACGAAAGAAGAAGACAGAGAGTAGGTTAGTAAGGGAAGACGAAGATCTTGGTGAGGGGTTTGATGAGTTCGTGGAAGATGGTCGGATATCACTAGGCAAGAAACAGGAGCGCGCAGCGAAGCGCAAGATGCGAAAGGAAATGGCTGAGCTGATCAACCAAGCTGAAGGAAGCTCAGAGGAAGATTCAGATGACTCCGAGGTAGAAAGGAAAGCAGCCTACGAAGCAGCTCAGACTAGAGCTGGTATGGATGGTCTACACAAGCCTTCAGCAGATTTAGGAGAAGCTAGTGTGCAGATGCCTACGAAAATCACACCTCTGCCCAATATTGCAGAGAGTCTGGAGAACTTCATGATCACGCTGAATGATATGGAGCAGGATATGACAAGGCGGCAGAAGAACCTGGAAGACCTGGATCGGGAGAGACAGGAGATCCTCGCGCGGGAAATAGAGGTCCAGAAATTGCTGAAGCAAGCTGGTACTCGGTACTCAGCGTTAAGGCCTGACTCCAATGGTACCAGTAATGGTAATGTGCAGGATGTTGTGGATGCTCATGAGAGCAGTCGTCCCAATCCCATTGCAGATCGCGGATTAGAGAGCTTTGGCAATACGCCTACATCTCGTCCGGCTTTCCAAGATGTCGACTAGTGCAATATGGTATTCTAAAGTTATTCCATAGTACATTATCAAAGCTGTGCTCTTTGGCACCCTTTTGGTTTGTCCATGACTGGCTACTTGATCATGTGACACTGGGCGATTTTAAAAAGGCACCTGTTGAAACTGTGAAGTGAGCTTAGATACACTAAACGCATTCGATACAATATAAAATATTCAAGAACAATAGTATGGGCATTCCTTTAGGTAGGTGGAAGCCAACTTCGTGACACCCGATATTTTCGCTAGTTGTGAAGACCAACTTCATCCCCTCTTATGACTCAAATCCACATCAACCTCAAATTCTACGCAAGTGATAATGGCAAACTCAAAGTATGTAACCAGCACCGCCAGTATCCATGCTGAACTGACGTCTTGAAAAGATATGAATACGTCAAGGACTATGAAACTCCAGACAAGCTACCGTTGGACAACTGGATCGTAGTCCGTATCGATGGCCGAGGGTTTCACAAGTATGTGCATCTTTTCCGTCAAAAAGTCTTAGTCTAACGACATGAAATGTAGGTTCACTACGAAATATGGCTTTGAAAAGCCAAATGATAAGAAGGGCATGGATCTCATGAACGCTGCGGCCATGGCGGTTATGACAGAGCTTCCAGACATCGTGATCAGTTATGGGATAAGTGATGAGTACAGGTATACCCCAGTCTACTATGTTCTGCTTCATCTGGGTCCGCTTGGAGATCTCATACTAATACTAAACGCGGCAGCTTTGTGTTACATGAGAGCTGTACTTTGTTCGAGCGGCGCGCCAGGTAAGTAATATCGATCATATCCCAGAAACCTGGCACGGAAAGAAGTACGGTGCTAGAAGTCTACAGCAAGCTAGTCTCAACCGTTGTATCGACGTTCACAGCCTACTATGTTCACCTGTGGTCACAACACTTTCCAGAACTACCACTGACGCTTCCCCTGCCAACGTTTGATGGACGGGCTGTGCCGTATCCTAGCATAAAGCGTATGAGAGACTACTTGAGCTGGCGACAGGTCGACTGTCAATTCCCTTGAAACACCCATTTACGAAGACATCACTAATTTCAAATAGGCCACATTAATAATCTGTACAATACCACTTTCTGGGCCTTGATACAGCTGGGCGGTCTGGACGCGAAAGCTGCCGAGAAAGAACTCGCAGTCAGTTATTCCCGTCTCTGTTCAAAACGTCTATGTATTCCGAGTGAGTTGCTAACATAATGCATCAGGGCACGCTGTCCGCAGACAAGAACGAGATCCTCTTCTCGAGATTCAAGATCAACTACAATAATGAGGCCGAGATATGGAAGAAAGGGAGTGTTGTCTTTAGAGACGTGAGTTTCTTGTACATGACCTCAAGGCACAACCACTGACCGCTGGCAGTATGAATTAGTGGAACCAGGAGCATCGGTTGATGAAACACCAAAAATGCCAGTCAACCTAGCAGAGGTTGAGATATCGAAGACCCAAGCTGAGAAGGAGAAGAAACGCAGAGCGAAAGCACGTATCACATTACAGCACTTGGACATTATCAAAGATGATTTTTGGGAGAGAAGACCATGGGTATTGTCTAATAAGCCAGGTCAAATACCTAAGCAGACTTAATATCTTGGTTCTCGTTGCTGATCAAACGCTAAACTGCAATTAGTCTTGAGATATCTGTTCTATTCTTTTCGCCGCTTCCTCTTCGACTCCTTGGGTATCGTCTCATCTATGTTGTCTTTTGCTGTTTTCGATAGCTTCTTTGCAAGCCTCCGAGCCGTGCGTTCCTCCTTCGACTCGGCTCGCTCTGAATCTTCGCCTGGTGGCGTTGGAATCGAAGCTGCAGAGACGAGCTTCTGGGCCGTCCTTACAGCTCTCCGTGCTCTTCTCTCTTCTTTGGATTCTTCCTTGTCAGAGTCTGCAATTTTCGAGTGCTTCTTGCGTTCTGACTTTCCCTCTTTCCTGGCCTTCTTCAAAGCTCCGCGCAGCTTGCATTCCTCATTTGTCTCGATTTTGCTGCTGATCCTCGATGTTTCCTTATCCGGTGTATGCGAGGCTTCTTCTGCCTTGGCTGCCCGTTTCGCAGCCTTCCTCGTCCTTCGCTGTTCTTTGCTCTCCTCCACAACATCACTCAGCTTCCTCTTTTTGGATCTCCTCTCCTCAACAACCGGCACCTCGACGGCCTTGACTTCAAACTTCTCCTCCTGCAACGTTCCCCCAAGCACCTCTCCCCTTACAAAACTGGCATACAATCCTCCCTTATTACCCACGAACTTCGCTCCGCCCTTCACCACCATATCCAGCCCACCACTCGTAACAGTCTGCGTGACCTGCCCCTCCACGCTTGTATCCAGACCCTTCAAGCTCTTATCAAAGGCATTCATCCACCACATGTCACTGGTCTTGTGCTGTTTCTTGCCGATACCCAGATTGTTATTTTTCGAGGACACCAGGAGGGGCCGTGAGAGGCCGGTTGTGTCGGAGGTTGGGTGGAGTGAGTGGCCTGTACCGCGCCATCCTTGGGAGGTTAGAAGGGCGTGGGCATTCATGTTTGCGGATTTGCAGAAGGGCGTGAATTTTGGGGAGAAAACCAGAATAAAGTAGTTCCTTATCGGATAAAATGTTAATCTTAGCGCCACAGCTGACTTGGCATGGTGTTGGCATTTAACGTCTAACTAAAAACCTCTGGAGCGATGAAGTGCCCAGATCAGAACTTCGTGGATTTGGATCCGTTTTACTCGATGGCTGAGTTCTCGGTAGTTCTGATGACTCTGGTGGACTACACGAAGTAAACGTTTCAACAAGAAGCCGTTTCACCCGAAGTGCTATTTCGCCGGAGGTAGTGTTTTATTATTTCCTCGCATGGTATCAAAAGCTGATTACCCTGATACCAGTCCCAGTAGGCCGAAATCAGTTTCATCGCGTTCTTATAGGATGCCATGGTATCTAATGTACTTGGTGGCATGCATGAAAGAATGTCGATGGGGATTGTCGAAGTTGCCAGAATACTACAACTAGAACCTTATTAGAATCAAAGCAGTATCTTGAATCCTCCCGCGTTGTCCAAGATATGAGCATATTGGGATCTCAACAGGTATGGCGGAGAGAGAATGAATCGAATCACCGCCATGTTTGGGGAGAATTTACACCCCCTTCAGGCAATCATGAAAGCTAATCATGAAGAAAGAGTTCAATCCTTCAACGTGACTTTAATCTTTGATGTCCTTTGGGACGTCCACCTGCCACACCGAGCTCAGGTTGTGTCCCACTGCCACGAAATCTGGCATGGGAAGTTTTTTGCGTAAAATCCGTGCCAACTTCACTTGTTTTATCACTCTTACAGAAATGTGCGAATCTGAGAATCGAAATGCTTTGCTCCTGTCTAGTCATAGTTTCTCTCTCGTCTCTGGTACAAAGTATGAGTGCTGTGCCACTTTTCTGGATATCCGAAAGGGCCTGATTCGGTCGCTTTGGCATCAGACAAGAAGTGTGTCATGGCCTGCGGATGCAATAGCGATGATCGCGCATCGTACAACTTCTTCTGTCCAACGTCATGCCTCCCAGATGTTGTAGAATCCTGACAATGCTTCTACGAGCAACATAAGAACCGAGAATATCAACATTTATTCAGACTCCAAAACCTGCAGAGAGTATTGTCAGCATTCCATGTCGATATCGATGTACGCCAACATGGCTTCTGTCATTCCGAAGATGAATGCATACAGGAATTTATAGCCGGCGGACGGATTGGGCTTTCTCAAGGTGGAGCGCGCGATTCGCCGTCTTGTAAAATAGCAAGAAAAACAGCCCAGAATCCGGCAAAGTTGGAGACTCTGGTAGGAGTAAGGATTGGACTCAAAATGCTGAGGGACAGTTCTCATTTATCGCGGCTCCCAAGATTTTAAAACTGCACAAGTGGTGTTGGCGATTACGTCGACGCATCTCTGAAACGTATCGCAAAGGCAAAATGATTGGAACAATTGAAACGTTCAAATGAGCCGTAAAGGGCATCTTCAACTCCTCAACTTGTATAGTAAGGTTCTGGGTGTTGAGGAGCCAATACTGTCTTCATATATTGTTTCAGCTTCAGGAGACGCTTAGAACGATCGTTACTTCGAAGACATTAAAAACTGAGAAGGGCTTGTAGTTGGAAATATGAAGTCCGGAATATTGCAACAGTTGTCAAGGTTTCCAGAACAATTTTCCCAATAAGCCAACGTTCAAAGCAATCCAGCTTGGAAACGACCTTGGAAAAGGAAATTTGCTGGCAACATAAGACCCCTAATGTTCGAGATGCTGCATCAAGGAATCGCAGAGATGAACCCGATAATAAGTCATCTGGTAGAAATCTCACGTTCTTGGAGATCTGTATCGCGTTTTAGCTTGTAACAAGGGCTGTTTGCTGGTCGAATGCCGTGAGAGGAGTCACATCTTCTTGAAGGTGAAAGCGGTGGCTGTAATGCTTTTCTAAGGCCTTAATATCTTCAATATGCTTTGGTAGGATCTCGCACAGTCCCCAGATCTGAATCCTATTGAGGCTTGTTGGCAGATAGTAAAGCAGCGGTTACGTGATGGGACGTGGCATACGGTAGTAGTAGTAGTAGTATAATTAACGTCCGGGGTCCGTGCGCTTAATGCCACGTGCCAACAGTAGGACGTGCTAGGCTACTTGCCAGCATTGTCTACATACATCTAAAAACCGGAGAGTAGAGACCCTCTTCCCCTGAAGGATCTACTAGTTACAGGAGAACTGTAGTTGGCTAACTCCAGCAAGCGCTAGGACATCAAGTTACATGTAATGTAGTACGGCCCGGTATACCGGGGGGGGGGGAGTCTCTCGTTTTATGAGCTATTGTCGGTGCCATCGGTTCTGTAGCTGGCTCCTTTGCGACTTCTCCGGCTAGCAGGTCTGCTGCCTCGTTCCCTAGTACTCCCGAGTGGCCCGGGCGGACGTGGCATATGGTTGCCGAATTCAAAGCAGCAATTGAGCAAGAATGGGACAGAATGGGACAGAATCACAATTGCTGAAGTTTTCAAACGTATCAAGGAGATGCCTTGGAGGTGTAAGCGTGTACAAGAACTTGAGGGACAGCGAATTAGGTCTTGGTGGTAATAGATGCAATAATATAAGAAACACAAACTTCAAATATCACGTGGTGGCCCCTGCGCGATGGATTTCTGCACCCTCTGTGCTTGGCAAAATTCGCTTACTCATTGCATGACTCTCTCATTGAAAAGGCGCGCAAATGCTGAATCAAGTCAAAGTCCCGTAGGATCACGTGCATCTTCTGCTTTCTGCTTACTTCAAGACTTATACATTGCTGATGGCACGACGGAGCGACCTCAAATCCCGGACCTCCAAAACAAGGGGAACGGAAGCTGGGCACGCACGATGGAGGAAAAAGCATGCCCCCTCTTGGAGTCATTCTTCCCGGAAACGCAACCGGAAAGCGCCCGAGGCCGAGCTCCACGCCGGATAGATGAGAGGAGAAATGCCAGAGGTAGCGACCCAGGACGTGGAGGCAGCCCTATGCCCACCGGGCCCGTGGAAAGCATCAGGCGCCGACGGATTGCCCAATGGGTTCCTCCGCGCTTGTGGCCCTCCACTGATCGAAGGAATTCGGAGAGTCGCCATAGCTAGCCTGGCTCTCGAACATTATCCCAAAGCTTTCAAGAAAGCTAGAGTGGTAGTGCTCTGCTCCGGAAACCAGGAAAAACGAAACACCAGCTCAGCTCACCAGGCGGGTGGAGACCTATCTCTCCTGAGCTGCGTGGGGAAAGTTGTGGAAGCTATCGTGACGAGGAAGATGACACATATGGCAGAGAAAGCGGATATACTCCCCCCTGAACAGATTGGGAAACAGGGCGGGGAGGTCAACAGAACTGGCGGCTAGGTTCGCCACGGAGACGGTACGGGCCTCGTGGGAAAAGAAGCTCACTTGCTCGATGCTCCAACTGGATCTTAAAGGTGCTTTCGACCGTGTCCACCACGGATGGTTGCTCGCAACCCTAGAAGACCAGGGATGACCGACGTGGGTGACCCGATGGGTGGCATTGTTTATAACGGACCGAACAGCCACCCTGAATTTCGATGACTGGGAGTCGGATCCTATAGGGGTGCCGTCCGGCGTGCCACAAGGCTCACCCTTATCGCCCCTTTTGTTCATCCTCTACACCACTCCGCTCTTTCGGAAGCTGCGAGATGTCGGCGGGATAGGAACAGTAGGGTTTGCAGACAACACGAATCTCCAAGCCATCGGGAAAGAGACAGAGAACTGCTGCACGGCCCTAAAGAAGGGATGGGAAGTGTGCAGAATCTGGGCAAAGGAACGTGGCATGATATTCGAGGACCAAAAGAGCAAGTTGATACACTTCGTCAAGACAAGGGCCGGCAACAGCCAGACCTTAAATCTTGACGATGACCTAATCAAGCCGGTAGAGGAAACCAGATTCCTGGGCGTTCACCTGGACCGGAAGCTCAACTTCGCAGCCCATAAGAACC
>MU253832.1:0-76492 GCA_019669825.1 Calycina marina | reverse complement strand
CCAGCACAAGCTGTCTTCCTCTTCTCTGGCCATAAGAAGAGTATACACAGCAGGTGCTCACCAGAGAGGCAGTGCCAGCTGCCTTTCCAGCCGCCAGGGAAGGGGACTGTGTGATGTGAATTTACTGACTCTGTATTCTTTTTACGATTATTTACAGAAAAAGTATGTTAGTAGAGGTGGACCCGGAAAGTAAACTTGGCAGAAGTCACCCGCTTTATGTACCCACCTAGGATGTTACGGTGGGGCGAATTGATACGGTTGCTGCCTAAGTCGCTTACAGCGTATACCGCCAAACTCAGTGGAGAGCAAAAAACTGTTCGAGGGTTATTAATAGCAGAAGGCATCTCAGCACAACACGAATTGTAAAAAGCATAATCAGCAGGAATTGATCCCTAAGGAATGTCGACAGAATACCGGAAACGCTGAATGTGATAAAGAAAACGCGAAGGTCAAAAAGTAAACCGTTGATCACTACGAGGGTCGAACTCGCGACCTTGGCGTTATTAGCACCACGCTCTAACCAACTGAGCTAAGCGATCTGTGACTGTTGTTGGGACTTGCAAGTGGCTGTGTACTATATATACTAGCATAGTTCAGAAGCGAACGGGTCAATTTTCCTTGGCATTATACGAAATCGTGAACATGTTGTTTTCATAAGACAACAAATTACTTATACATGGAATGAATCTGACATGCTTTTGGCTGTCCAGATAGTACAATAAAATCCTAAGTCTAGTATTTGCAAATTGTACGATTCTATAAAGTGCCTCGTACGACCCTTTCAAAAAAGTAGACAGAATACTTCCAAGTCGCGATACTGTTAATAGAGCCCAAAAGCTTACAGAACTAAAATGATTTGTCGTATGACATATTCCTGACTTGCATTCGCGAGTGTTTCTTCCTCGATGTAGTGCTGTTGAAGATATGGCGAATCTACTACTCGCTGAGCGCGACGGCGGACGCGTCGGAAAGAGCTGGACTTCGAACTTCGTACGACAACTACAACTCTCTGCGCGTTTTAATCGAAAGATCGATTCCAGCGGGTTCAATGCGAGGAACTCGTGGTTTAGGAGTTCGTAACTTACGATCACTCTCTCTGGATTGAAAGGAACAATTCCAGCCCCTCTGAATCCATGGCTAACTTATTCGTAGTTCAGCCATTTTGAGAGACGTGGGCCTTCAAATGCGGTGGGAATTCGGTTTCGTCGTACTAAGAATCGAGATGAGTTTTCCCCGCGACAATAATAAAAGGCGGGACCGCGTAACTTGTGGAATTTGCGGCCTGGACAACTGTAACCCATTCTGGATTACCAGGCTGGATATTATTGCTTTTGCTCATCCGTCAGAGCTTGTCATGACCATGCCCGTTGAGATAATGCCCATCATAAACCCGGTCTCGTCAAAGCTGAAAACATCAGTGCAGATCCGTTATTTCGCAATTGTATTCCGTACAAGCGAAAACCAACCCGAATAACCTCTACATCTTCGCACGTGGCCCTCTGGGAGTCGTATATCTTTTGAAAACGCGTCCGGAGCTCTGGTTGTCGTACAAAATTTCCAGTCCATCGTTGTCCGGCTCGTCCTCCATTGCGCATCGCGAGGACACGATTTGCCATATCTTTTACACAACACAGTCTAGAAGAAAATCTCTTGCAGCTAGGTCAAGATTATGTTCAACTAGGACATCCTTCTCTATATTTGTCATTTTCCGAAAATTAGCCAGGATAGCGTGTCGGGGAGGTACACCGTGCAGTATTCTGAATAGTTTACGGTGATCAACCTTATATATAGATCTGGGATTTGGATCATTTTCAAGGTTTGGATAGTAAGATTTAATTTGTTTTCATCCTTCTGGCGAGACATATTAAAGCTGATTGAATTGATTTTGGAAGTGGGAAGGTAGAATATTTGGGGATTTTTGCCGGTTCGCTTGTTTTGCAGGTTCGCCTATGCTCTACGTTATCTTACTTAATTCAAGACATAAGTTTAACCAGATTAGAAAAACACGCGTCTATTCTATAGATGCTACATATGCCACTATAGAAGGATTCCAGAGGAAACTGTATCCTACAGCTGCATAATGATAACCAATTCTCAAAGTATAGTCATTAGTTCTGCGAATCAATATCGGCAACATTGAGCCATGCCCCCCCCCCAAAAGGCCGTGATCTATATTTCCATATCCTCATCAGCTACCGACAACACCATCTCCCATAACATCGTCGTAACATGTCGGTGGATACCAGTTTCCGTTACCTTCTCGGTCAACACTGCAAGTTCCTGCTTAGCACCCGGATCCAGAAACCCAGGAATCGGACCAATCGCTCTTGCCAACACCTCGAAGCAGTCTCGATAATGCTCAGCGTTCTTCCATCGATCTGCTAAAATGGCTAGTACTGAAGTACAATCTCGTATTGCCAGGTCAGCTTCCTTCGGCATGGCTACTGCACGTGCCCAAATTATGTAGAGGATGGTTACACCAGCTTGAAATTGTGTTATGACCTGCGGAGTATGAGTGGGTGTATGATAGAGTGGAGATAGAAAAGTACATACAACGAGCCATGGCTGTGCGATCCGGCGCTTCTTCTGGAGAGCACGGAAGGTAGTGCAAGCTTCACAGGATGCTTTGAGAGCTACGTCGCTCACACTTGTCTTGATGTTATGACGTGAAGGGCGGCAAAGAAGTATTTTGGAGAGTTGACCAATAAGCCCAAGCCAGTCGGGACTCTGGTATCCTTCGGTGTTTGCTACGCTGGGGAGAACTGTGAGTCGTGATGAGTCGGACAGAATGTGTACCAACTTACCTGTGTAGGAAAATTTCACTTGTCCATCCTTCAATCTGTTGTCTCATACTCTCTACCCATTCTGGCGTGGCACCTCCCTCTGTAGAATGACCGGTCAGCTTTCTCCACAAAATCACAGAAGTATCGAATGAGAACAAGACCTACCGAGTGGGACAGCTTCCATTGTATGCATGATATAAGACTGCAGCAAGCGGACCTTGCATATGTGCCCAAAACTTCCCAAGGAAAGTACAAGATCTGAATCTTCTGAATGAGGTGCATCGTCAAGCCAAGCCAAGTGGCAAAGAGGCTGCTCCCTGTTCACGTACAAATTCGAGGAGATGTAGATATCGGCAAGGCCAACAGGTACACCCAGTGTTGCACTCACCGCCCTATCAAGTCTTTAATGTTCTGTCAGTGGCCAAGTTCTGATATGCCTAAGATGTGGGGAGAACGAACACGTAAGCGCACGACCATGTTCGTATCTTGACTTCTGATTCTGCATCCCTCAGATCAATGAGCTGGTGGAAGCCATGTAAAGTAGCAAACCTCATGATCGCCCCGCTAATATGTGCGATCCTGGCCGTGGATTCAGAATGCAAAGCATGCATTGCCGAAGCCAACATGGCTTGCAGTCTGATTAAGGAGGACGACCGAGTATTTCTGATTATCGAATCCTCGCTTTGAGCTTGGGACTTCAAATCTTGATGCTGGTATCGAGGTGCATTGTAAGATTTAGATTGTATCAGTGACCCAATCGCGAATATCTAGATTAGATCAGATGGTTCTTATAAGCTTCCTGTTTATCTTACCATTTTCACAAAAAATGCTGGCCAGCCACTGATAGGATCTCCTGGCGGAGCCATTTTCCTGATGTTTTGTTAGTGTTGACCTGGACCGCATCAAGACTTCGCTATCTGTGGTGAACAGTAGGTCGAGAATACCAATCTGTGTACCATGTGTCACAATCCGATATGCTTAAGAATGGATATTGAGGATGAACACATTGGAAATAGGTCCGGAAGAAAGAAGCAGCAGCTGCTGTAGGTATCTCATCTATCCTCTCAGGTGTTGTGGAAACAATTTCGCTCTTCTTGCCCGTCGCCCTAGAAGGAGAGGCAGATGGCATCTGAGCGGGAAGGGCAGCAAAATCGGGAGGACTAGGATGAGAGTCCATCATGAGCTCTCTAGACGGTTCCATAATTGCATGTGGAGCCTGCTGCCAGGGCTGTATTCTTTCCGTCTCTGGCAACAAGCTCGGCGGTGTCATAGAAGTGCTATTGCTAGATGACGGTAACATCTGAAGCGGATTCATAGTTGACGATGAGGAACATTGGCGAATCTTGACTGCATCTAGATGATCGACAGCCATTCCAGGAAATTGCTTGTTGAGAGTATTCTCCAGCATTGCTGCATGATTTTCTAAAGCACAGACGTAGCCGATTGGGTAGTTCTGATGAGGCTCTTGAATTACCAAAGTACATTCTTGATCTCCATCAGTAAAAGCAAGAGTCTTCATTGAGATTGTATTGCACCTACCTAAGCCAGCGGAGGAGCAATTATGACAAGGAGTTTCAAAGTTGCACCTCTGCTTTCTGTGCCGACATCTTTGACAAGCTCTCTTCCTCCTTTGAACTGGCTGCGTCGAGTCGACAGGACTCGGCATTCTACTATCACGCTTGACGAGATTGGCGAGTTCAGATCACGCGGCAGCTTCCTTGGACTGGTATTGAAACGAATTCAGTTGTAAATATTGTCAGAAGTCAGGTCTCGTATGCAGATTGCCACGGTTAGCTTTCCAAGTTGTTATAAGCATGGTTCAGTTCCATTCAGTTCTCTGGGAAGTGGGGTCTCAAGGCAAAGGAGAGTTTGGCGGTTGGCTCACTCTCCACAAATCTCCACTGAGTTTTTGTCAACACATCACGTGACGGTTTAATTGGAGCTCTTCTCTGTTGACAAATTGTGGATAGTATTTGCACAGGTACGAAGTGGGTTGTGACAATATGTCGTATTACCATTAGGTTTGGAATATTAGAGGTGTGGTCGCAATCTACATATCTATATGCCGCTTCCGCCAAGCGGGGTTAGCCGGCCGATTTGGCCGACCCACTCCAGCTTAGTCAAGTGCTCGACGCACTTCCACACATACCTGAGCTGTTATTCCAGCAGAGAGATATTCATGAGTAGAGCTTCATTCGTAGAATCAGTCATGACTGTCTTTGTATATTTCTGCTCCTGGTGGTAGAATTAGCCCCAACTTGACTGCTGGCCACATCCCCATTATCTTTCTTGTTCCTGCTCAGACTAATCTGATGTAGCTCTTTCTTGAGCTCCTCCGGAGGCAGAGTGTTCAGCAGCGAGCGCAGCTCTATTTCCATTGTATCCCACAACCGTAGAATTGTCTCTACAGGCTGCCATTCATCGTCCCAACGTCTACTTCCTTCTTTCATGGCACCACTTCTGAGCTTTGCCAGTTGCCGACCATCGTTTTCGCTGAAAAGTGTTTCTAGCGCGAGTGCTAAGTCTTTAGGGGTTTCAAAGCTTCTGCCATTCACCCCATCAGTGACCAGTTCGCTCCAGCTTGCATAACTACCATAGCCAACAACGGGTAGTCCCGCTCCAAACATATCGACTACTTTCATGGGAAGGTCGACACCACTGCTGCTCATGTGCAAACATACTCCCAGATCTGCACAGGCTAGTAGTGTGGCATAATCCTCCATACTCAACCATGCCGTAGAAATCTTGACGTTCCTTAGTCTTCCCGTACTGGCGAGAGTGTTTATGCGATCGAGGTACATCTGTTTTTGTGGCCCTTTACCGGTAATGATGGCTAAGATGGGAGGCAGTGTTTTTGATGATGCCGAATAAGAACACAATCCATCCAGGAGGAGACTGAAGTCTTCGTCAGGCGTCCATGAGGTACTGCTGATCAGGAGCCTCGTTTTACCATCCAATATGTCAGCCGCAGCTTCTGCTGTCTCTGGTATTCGTTGTAGGAATGATAGCCGGGCTTTTTCATCTGTAAGAGGCTGAAATAACGATGAAGGCCGGTCATGCACAGCTAACATGTTCTTATACCCGTAAGGCTTGTTCCTCAGTTGTGTTTTCATAGCGTCTGTGACCGTGAGGGAGAGCGTAGGGCCCCAGCGGCCGAGCAAGGTTTCATATAGCTTGGATATCTTGACAAATAGATGCTTAGGGCCACGCGTGCTAGCAAGAATCGACCAGCCATAGTTGTGCCAATCAACGATCAGTTGTGTCCCGCGAAGGTAGCATACGAAGATTGCCAGTAGCAGAGTAGGTATGGATGGCGGGTTCTGGAATTTGTCAGGTCAGATACCAGGAATTGAAGATGTTTGTACCTGAACCAGCATCCACTTGGCAGGTTTGGTGGTGTACGCAAGTGTATATAAGAGAGTGAGCGCCTGCCACAGAGCTTTTAATGGTCCCACGACGACAAAAGGAAGCTTGCGAGAGCGAAGAATAAGCGGCGGTATAGGAAGAGGTACTGTAGTGATCCGTGAATTACTCGCAACATCTGGATGGACGGCAGATTCTGCCGATGGTATTAGTGCATTGTATAGCCCTCGTTGGCAATTGACTCACCATTGTATCCGACCAAGTCCACTCTCCCTGGGAGTCTAGATATACTAATGGCATGATACTGCATGCGCGGACTGCGTCCAATATCACCCAATACCACCACTTGGACAGATATGTCATCTTGAGATCCCTCCGTAGTGATTGCTGGCTTATACCTAACAGGCCGAAGGAAGTATACCGCTAGCAGAAGCAAGACGAAAGAAAAAACTTGAGCGTTGGCATCAAGGGTTTCTTCGGGTAGAAAGCGGCGGGAGAAAGACATCCTGAAGATGATCTGGTCATCTTCATGAAACCAAAAGAGGTCAAATAAAGTTGAAGGAGAATCCGAGCCTCGGGGTCAGCCTTGCGCTAAAATGGAGGCTAGTACGTAAAGTGGCGGACAGAAATCTAACACCCCTGAATGTGCTAACGGTATTTGGCTGCTGATAGATATGGAGGATGATCAACACGGCGACTTGACTTGATGATCGGCTAGACGAGTACAACGAGTCTGTCCTACCTCAATACAGGGTATATATTGCTAGATCTCTCAAGTCGCCAATAGGTTGGATCAGCAGAAGTGTCCAGCAGCGCCTCACCGCGCCACTGAATCCACCCACCTCACATATACCTTCAGGAGTATACATGGAGATTCGGCTTTCTATATCTCGGGGGACTATTAATAGGACTATCGCCAGATAATGGCTTCATCCTACGCATTGCCGGTATCTGCGCTTCAGCATAACCACCTCAGCAGCCATTCGCACACAAACTCGCATTCACATACTCCTCGGGCCAACCATTCCAGATCCTTGAAGCAGGAAAGGTCAATTGGCAGCAGCCATAGTCATGCGCAGTCCGAATCACATCTTCCTCATATACATGAGCATGAACACGACCATCACGGCCATAGCCATGATCACAATCACAATCACAATCACAACCTAAATCCAAATCCGTCGCCATACCCTCTATCTCCAATCTCCAACTCGGCAGACTCTGTTTCGTTGCGCACTATAGTCGACGAGAAATACGAGCAAGCCCAATTCGAGGGGTACCAGCCTCCCATCAATATTGGAGACCACTCACATGGCGGCCATGAACGTCATGCCCGCAGCCATAACCACGATCACCATATACATAAACCTTCCACGCCCACTGGACCAAGATCGCGAGTTACAAGCTTTCTCCTGCCATATGTGCTACAATGGCCACTTATACACACAATCATATCCGACAAGGACTCGCGGCGGATATTTTATTTCATGAGGTATGTCGAATTAAATCATTTGGCGTCAAGTGCTAATAGCAAACCAGCCTCAACTTTGCCTTTATGATTGTTCAGGCAACGTATGGCTTCTTGACTGATTCTTTAGGACTGCTCAGCGATAGTATACACATGTTTTTCGATTGTTTCGCTCTTATGGTTGGTTTGTTTGCATCAGTGGCTAGCAGATGGCCAGCAAGTGAAAGATTTCCATATGGGTTTGGGAAGATTGAAACGTTGTCAGGCTTTGGAAATGCAGTTTTTCTCATGTAAGGCGTAGTATCCGGTGGTTAAAACTGGCTTTTACTGACAGCATCTAGGCTGATAAGTGTCGAGATTATTACTGAAGCTACTGAACGTCTTACGGAAGGTAGAGAGACGAAGCGTCTTTTGGAGCTCTTTGTGGTAAGTACTATGGGTCTAGCAGTCAATCTAGTAGGGATGGCAGCGTTTGGCCACCATGGGCATCACCACGGCCATGATCATGGACACGAAGGGCACGATCATGCGCATAGTCATGGAAATTCGCATGCAGACCATTCAGGACATGATCATCGTGGCCACGACCATGGCCATGACAGCCATACATCGCCATTCTCGAACGAAAAGGCACCAGCTATAGTCAAACCGCATGCGCATGCGCATGGACACTCACATGACAACGAGAACATGATTGGTATATATCTTCATGTTCTCGCAGATACCATGGGAAGTGCAGCAGTAATTGTATCGACAGGCTTGATTTACTTTACCGGATGGAACGGTTGGGACCCACTGGCATCTTGTGTGATTGCCGTACTGATCTTCATGTCTTCGATACCTCTGCTGAAGAGTAGCGCGAAGAACCTACTTCTCACCGTACCAGATACGGTTGAGTACAACCTCAGAGACTCATTGGGGGGTATTGCAGAGCTACGTGGGGTTCATAACTACACCGTTCCTCGGTTCTGGCTTGGAGACCAGACAGCCGAGAAGGGTGTCCAGGAACTACAAGGTGCCATACACATCGTCGCGTCCCACTGCTCGGAACTAGAGGAGGTGCGAGAAAGGGTCAGATCATATTTACTAAATCGTGGCCTGGATATCGTGGTACAGGTTGAAAAAAAAGGCGACACGAGTTGTTGGTGCGGCAGTGGGAGGCCGAAGTCTTCTCCTTTTGCTTGACTTCGTCTGGACCCCAGAAAATTGGAGCATCGTACTATTAGCGATAGCATGGTAGTAGGATATCGAACGATGCATGTTTATAGAGTATTAGAGGAGATTACGAATGATACCACAGGTTATACGGAAGGCCAGCGAGGAGTCCCAAGCTTGCTATTGAAAAATAACTCGCTGTGCAGTCTGATTAGATGAACATCTGATTCTTGGCGGAGATATGGTCCTCAGTCAATTTGACGTTACGAAAAGAGACGATAAGGAGGAGGCTTGATAAAATCGCCAATGGTAGGAGGGACTTGTGCAACAGTGCTTTCAGCTTGAACAACCGAGTCACCTTTTTCTAGACGAGATGCACTCTGCGAGTTATCAGGAAGAGATGACAGATAATTCCATCAATTTGATGATGTACTAAGAAATTTAGACAACGTTCCAGAATAACGGATACTGATTAGCCTATTCTGCTAGTGTTGATGAATGCAGCGGAGCATCTGACATTTAGTCGTCATGTGACTAGATATTGCAAAATGTGTTCCCAATATTAAGTCCCTTCGCTGAGTTGATGTAAAGAAAATGAGACGATCAAACTCACTTTAATATTTTTGACTTTATGAAAGCATGATCACCCAGCGGGAATACTTCGTGTCAGCGGAACCATTATTGTGGATTTGAGCATCGTGGTGAATTCAGGTATTGAAAAGTTTATCCTCCCCTCAAGCTTGCAGTCATCTCGTTGGTAAAATCCTTCAGGGTCGCACAATTTAGAGGTGAATCAGCAAATTCAGTACTATCCGTCTCCTACTTAGTGGCATTGTGTGGCTCCTCTGCAAGAAGCAGCTTGCATATCAGCATAGGTGAAGTAAATTTATCATGTGGTCACGGAATGCATGCCACCATCAAACAAGTTTCGTATATAAAACCAGGCTTCTTTCGTAAATAGAGAGTGTCCTGGCCAATCGAAAGCTGAAAAATTCGGGTATTCATTAATACTGACTGCACTCAATATTTAGGTTTATGGCGGATTTCGACAGCGACGAGCGTTCGCTGATCCAAAAATTCCGTAATGGCCACTTCAGGTATTTCGTGTCTTATGCCAGGCTGATCATCCCACGAAGAGTGTAGTCCAATTAATGTACCATTATCCCCTCTAATCATTGGACACCCAGAGTCCCCAGTACGTCCAACAATCGTGAAGCGAGGAATTAATCTCCTAATTGTCCTGAGGATCTCCTGGCAGTAAACCCTTGAACCGTCCTTTCGAGATCTCGAACAGGCTGTATTTTGTTTTTCTTGCTCCATGGTATACTCAAGACCATCCTTGCCTGGTTGCCGGATACAAAGGATCGAACTTCCGACTGCCGGCTTTTTTGCGGAAAGAGTACTGAAAGAAAAGCGAGGTTGAACAGTCTCGTTGGTCTCAACAGAAACGATCTTGAGGAGAGCAAGATCGCTCTTGGCGTCCCAAAGCTGGCCCGTGTGCGAAAGCAACCATTTCCGTTTCGTGGATGCTTCAAACTCCTCTTCGTCTTCACCATACAAGTGTGCACAAATAAGGGCCCAGCCATCAGCTATACTTGCAGCAGTACCGGTTTCATACTGCGCGAAGATCCATGTTACTTCGAGCCTGTAGCGGGTGTGGACAGCGTTGATGGAGGCAAGAATTGAAACTGAGCAGGATTTAAGTTTTGCTTCTTTCTCACAAACAAGCTTGAGTTCTACCGTCCCCACACCTGGGAGCTTAGTTCCTATAGAAATTCTGCGTATCCTAATGAAGTAGTGGGCAAAACCGAAGACGTTGACGTCGCGCATCGTGTTTTAGCGAGACTGCTCTTGGACTTGGCGATATCTGATCTCAAGACCCAGTTACCACTTAACGTAGTTTCAGTGAACCATCTGTCTGTATGAGTGATAGTGCTGTGTCAATGTTGTCATGCTAGACAACCATCGTGTACGGGGTGAATAGGTTTCAAGTCACGTGTCGTTCAGGATGGTTCGCTTAAGCCCCTTGTCTTGTGAAAGCTCCATTGTATCCTTTTCCGTCGACGAGAAAGACAAATATCAAGAGCTAGACGTGGTACTATAGTAGGTGCTTTTGCGCATCAGGTGAACACCCTGGAAACCTGATCTAGGCAATGTATTCCTGGAAGCAAACGTTTGTTGTGATACCATGAGTCATCCGCCTCTACCCGCAAAGCTACTTGGAGAAAGTTGGAGAAAGGCATGATTGTTTGCACAGTGATACCGATTGACGCCATCCTGACAGCAGAGCTTGTCATATTCTTATGTCATTCAACAAAGCCACCATGAGGAAGATGAAGTCCGAGATATTGTCGATGGTTGAGCAACAGCTCATATAATCTCTACTTTCTGTACTTCCCACGATCTTTTCTACCAACATCCCCGACTTTCTGTCGTTTCACGGCTGCCATGTCCGGCTTGGTGTTTGTTGTCCCTTCATCGGCTGTTCTCTTCCGACTCTTCTCAAGCACGATGCGTCCCTCGCCGGCCTTCCTCTTCGTCAACCTCTCAATGCGATCAATACCCTCACCAATGCCTCTCCACTCCTCACCACCATATCCAGCATCCTGTGTACGACCCTTCCTAGCCTTGTCTTTCCTACTCTCCTTAGGCAACCGGACATAGTTCGATTCTTCATATTCTCTCTTCGCCTTCTCCTCTTCTCTCTGCTTATCGCTCTTATTCCTCCTGCCACCATCTAGAATACCACTTCCAATACTAGGCTCTGCGTATGGTGCAGCAGATAGTTCTGAACTGATGAATTCATCCAGAGTTGCAGACCTGTTAGGTTTCTTGTCTTTCTTCTCTCGTGTGTCAGTTGTTGGCATGGCAATAGCTTGTATACGAGGAGGTTTGTAGAGTCCATCCACTGTACTCTTGGCGTTCTCTTCAGGTCCAGGCTGGTATGGCCTAATGAGCGCGCCTGGATTTGGGCGGTATTGAAGGGCACTGATATCCGATGCTTTCAGTGGTACTCCACCATCTTCAGACGCGGTATCACTTTCCTCATCATTCTTTTTTTCGTCGCTGTCATCATTTCCACCAGACTTCTTGGTACATCCATTTCTCTTTACGGTCCCATTGATCTTTGCCCTGTTCTCTGCATCTTGAGCTGCTCGTAGGACCTTGTCGATCTGATATTTGAGCTTCCCCTCTAGATTCAATGCCCCTCGTTCCAAGTACACTGTCAGCTCGACCAGCTTCTTGACCACCAAGCTATCGAGCGGCTCTTCCGATTCCGGGGTCGAGGCAGACTTGCGATTCCGGAGCTTTAGCACGATCAGAAATACTAGATTTTGTAGGTACGACAGGAACAATTCGTTCTTGATGTCCAGAAGCGATATTCCATTTTTGGGAGGAAAAAGTGAGGGGATCTTCTCTGCAGATTCTGATGCAATAGTCAATGACTGTGTCAAAGTCGTCAACAAGGCGGAGAGAGACGAGGCAATAGCCATTGTGGTGGATCTGGATTGCCTGGTCTTGAACTAGTGTTCAGAGGTATTGTTGAAGATTTGAAAAATGAAAACCACCGACTCGGGAATCGGCTAAGTCGGGGTAGCTTCTTCCGGGAAAGGTGGGTTTGTAGATCTGTAAAGTACAGCTGCGCGACAGCAGAGCTTACTTCAATTTGAAACTCTAGTTGTTATTACTGACTGAATACTCTTCCTTCATACCAATCCTACTTTGATAAACTGAGACGGATTCAAGCTTCATGGATGGGTAGATTGGCACTTCCAACTCAATGATTGTATAAAAACCACGTCTTTTCCAGCGTACTCGTAAGTGGCCTTTAACAGCTGCCTCCTGAGCAAACACCAACGACACTACTGCGACATCAAGTCTTCACAAAGCTAACGCATCACATCAAGAATATCCAATTATGCGTTTAAGCGATGTGTCACCATGTACGGTCATCCTTGCGTCCTTTCTCATCGCTCCAGCGCAAGCGTTTTACCTTCCTGGTGTCGCGCCGACCTCCTACAAAAGCGGTGATCTCGTACCACTCAATGTCAATCGACTCACGCCGGTCGGAAATCAAGATGGTTCGCTGCGATCAGTAATATCATTCGACTACTATCACCCTGCGTTTCACTTTTGCAGGCCAGAACCCGAACCAAAATATGTCTCGGAAAGCCTGGGCAGTATTCTGTTTGGAGACCGGATAATGACATCGCCTTTTGAGCTAAAGATGGGAATAAATGAGACTTGCAAGAAGTCGTGCGCGGAGAAGAAGTTTGACCAAAGCTCCGCACACTTTGTCAACCGAAGGATAGCTCAGGGATTTGCGCTGAACTGGTTGATTGATGGACTGCCAGCTGGACAACTGATTGAGGATGAGGTGACAAAGACGAAATTCTACAGCCAAGGTTTTGCCTTGGGAATAGTCGATGATACAGGAGTGCATCTGAACAACCACTACGATATCATCGTTGATTACCATGAGGTTACAGCAGACCAGTACAGAGTTGTGGGCGTTATCGTTCAACCAGACTCTAGAGACAAGCAGGATGATCGTTGCGGCGAACGAGGACCTCGACTTACACTCCAGGACAATCTCGAGACAAACGTGCAATTCACATACAGTGTTTACTGGAGGCCATCACCGACTGCCTGGGCGACACGTTGGGACAAATACTTGCACGTTTTCGATCCGAAGATTCACTGGTTTTCACTCATCAACTCTGCTGTTATTGTTGTGTTTTTGACCATCACCGTTGTGTCGATTTTAATGCGCGCTTTGCGACGGGATATTCAACGCTATAACCGTTTGGACTCTATCAACTTAGACGATCTATCAGGCACCTCAGCAGTTGCTGAAGATGGTGTACAAGAAGACTCTGGGTGGAAGCTAGTGCATGGAGATGTTTTCCGCGCGCCTTCTCATCCTTTGATTTTAAGTGTCTTTCTTGGCAATGGAGCACAACTCTTCGTCATGACAGGCTTCACGATCGCATTCGCGCTTTTGGGATTCTTGTCGCCATCGAATCGTGGGTCCCTGGGTACATTGATGATTCTCCTCTACACAGTCCTCGGATTCATTGGCGGCTACGTTTCCGCTAGAGTTTACAAATCCTTCAGCGGAGAGAAATGGAAACTGAATATCGGGCTCACTCCACTCCTAGTGCCTGGAATCGTCTTCTCCGTCTTCTTCCTTCTCAACCTCTTCCTCTGGATCCAAGCTTCATCCGGTGCGGTTCCCTTCACGACTATGCTCGTCATTGTCGGCATCTGGTTCCTGATCTCAGTCCCCCTATCCTTCGCAGGCAGTTGGTTCGGTTTCCGACAACCTGCTATCTCGCCACCAGTTCGCATAAACCAGATTCCTCGTCAAATCCCGCCAAGCTCAACATACATGCGCCCTGTCCCATCGATGCTGCTTGTCGGCATCTTGCCATTTGGGGCTATCTTCGTCGAGCTATACTTCATCATGTCCTCGATCTGGTTCAGCAAGGTTTACTACATGTTCGGCTTTCTCTTCCTCTGCTATGGCCTCATGATCATCACCTGCGCCGCAGTTACCGTTCTCATGATCTACTTTTTGCTCTGTAGTGAGAACTACCACTGGCATTGGAGGGCATTTATGACTGCTGGTGCGTCTGCTGGATACGTGTTTGCGAATGCCATGATTTACTGGGTCACGAAACTGCAGCTAGGCGGTCTGGCTGGTAGTGTGCTGTACATCGGATACAGTGCTTTGATATCTTTCCTTTTCTTCATTCTTACTGGTAAGCACTTCTTCGCTACTGAGTATTAAGGCTGTCCTAATGTGATTTCAGGCACTATTGGCTATCTTACAAGTTGGGCATTTGTCCAAAAGATATACGGATCCATTAAGATAGATTAGATTTGGAAGGGGAGGAGATTGCGAGGTGGAAGAAGTTGTGATGAGTAGTGCATCAAAAATATCATGAAGTCTCTAGGTTACCTTACAGAAACGATTACACACGAAGCGATGTGCTCTAGATGGCTTTTCTTCTTTCTATATTCCTTTTAATTCATGAATGTGTTCCGCTTATCGTTATATCACGATGAAGTTCAGTGTGAAATCTCATTGCTGTGATAATTGTGACCTAAATGTCATCGTTATATTCCCAACGGTCTCGTTCTCATAATCTATAATTAAAACCTGAAGACTCCTAGGCATCATCCTCATCATCATCTTCTTCAAACGTCTCCAACGCGAAAACAGCAGGCTTTTCTTCCTTCGGCTGCGCATCAGCCTGCCCAACAGTAGCAACTCTTACGGCATGCTCTTCTTTTCTCCTCTCCTCCTCCTTATCTGCTATCTCCCGCGCCATCTCAGCCTCTTGCCTCTTCATTTCTTCCTGTCGTTCCTCTTCCGCTTTATTGCCCGCCGGATCATACGTCGCCGGATCGATACCCTGGTCGAGGAGTACTCGCAGCTTGTTGAGCGCGCTGTGACGGATGAGCTGGTCTTGGGGCCATGGCACGAACAAGTCTGCGCCGTTATCGTTCATGGCCTTGTCGATGGATTCGGGGAGGCCGGTCGGTTTTTGTGGTGGTGCTGTTATTATCTGCGAAGATATGTTCGAATTTGTGGTACTCGCCCCGCTCATGGGGACATCTTTGCCTGCTCCATTCGTGGTAGGTAGAGGTGTTGTGGTGCCATTTGTAGGCAGCTCGGAACGAGCATCTTTGGGCGTGTTGGCCGATTGTGTAGCTCCTCCTTCTGCTGGAGCTTCGGGCTTTGGGAGACCACGGTCCAGAGGTGGGATAGTGAATTTGCTGATACGTCGAGCGTAGAGTAGGAGATCATCGTAGGATACCGGATTTGCCCCGGAAGGGAATGTCGTTACTGGTGTGTTGAGGAGGTCGCGCCGGGACTTGATGAGGAGAGTTGCAGCATCACGGATGGTACTGTCGAGCTTGTTTGCTTCGTCACGTAGGGCGAGGATCCTATGGTGATTGGCTTGATGAACCGTTACTACAACCTTGTTAGAGGTAGACGGTTTACGACGAAGTAAGACGTACGAGATTGCAGTCCTTCAGTCAGTTCGTTGTCTGCGGTGACCAGGTCGGTTGCAAGTGTCGTCGAGGGATTGTAGGAAGAAATGGATTGAATCAGTTTATTCAATGCTGTTTCTACACGCTCGAAGTGCTTGTCTATTACTTGATCCATTGTTTTGAACCACTTGAGTTACTGTTGCAATGCTGCGTAGAGCACGAGTTTAAAAGCAATCTCAGCCTTGTCTTTGCCAATATATCTTGGTATGCTTGGCGCCGAGTCTTAAAATCGACTACCTAACTGAACTTATTGCTCGACATCATAGCTTCTTATGGACTGTATAAGGCAGTCAAGCAATTGTTAAACGAGGCCAAGTTACAGCTGTCAGAGACGGCAGCTTCAGAAAGCTTCTTGCATCAACCCATCAGGCCCAGCAGCCAGTGTTCTTGAACCTGAGTCGCATGATTACGTGAGATCTGAGTAAGATAATGGACACCAAGGCGTATTTTACACGTCTATTGATTTCCTAAAGGTCAGATACCACTTGAATGGCCACCCCAATTTCTCAGCCCTTGCTCCACGCTTAAACGCCCAGTACCATTTACTGAAAATAGAAGATATACAGCCGTTTACTGCGTCAGCTCTAGTCAGCCGTGGTGTTTGGTTGTACTAAGCTATGGTTGGGGGTCAAAGGGTGCGAGTAATATTTTTTCTGAGGGGGCTAGAACTCTTCTTTGTACTCGAAAAGACATAAGCTTCAGGGTGCCACATGGAATTTACAATTGTTCATTGATTCTTAATTTTGTTGATTTCAGATTCAAATTCTGCGTGTATTGTGGTGTTATACTTTTGGAAGTCTGTAACCAATTCACACCATGGGTAGTTCACAGACCAAGCCACTGACTCCAGGGCGGAAATGGGCGGATGTGCCTTTCCAGTTGTTGGAAACTCCCAGAAAGAAAGCTCGCACCGCTGGAGTAAGTATACATACGTCAAACATGTGTTTCCTTCCTAATACAAATCAGGACATGAAAACGGCAAAAGAAGAGACAGGAGCCTTTGCCGCGGCGAGTGAGATGGTACTCATTCATAACATGATAATTCGCGGACTCAACAGTATCTACGTCCAAGCACCAAACATCAAGGAGCCAAAGGATGTCCAAGACTTTTTTACGTACATGTACTCCTGGGCGCTCTTAGTCCACATGCATCACCACAACGAAGAAGAAGTGATCTTTCCCCTGCTTGAGAAAGCCATTGGTGTCGATGGCTACATGGAGAAGAATGTCGACCAGCACAAACTCTTCGGACCGGGACTAACCGCGTTCGATGACTATGTCAAGGCAGGCAAAGCGGGAGAAATACAATTTGATGGTGTTAAGGTCCAAACTATCATTGACTCATTTGCGAGCATATTTATCGAACATTTGAAGGAGGAGATCCCGACATTCCTGGCCTTGGATAAATATGAAAACAAGATAGATTGGCCTGCTTACAATGCGGCGGTCCTGGAGAAAGCTGTGAAGAAGGGAGATACGGTCAGTTCCACGTTCTAGCTAGTGGCGTGTCTGAGTCGCTTGCTGACTTTGCGAACAGGAGTTCGAGATCCCGTTTGCTATCGTCAACCAAGACATGACATTCGAGGGAGGGATTCATGCTGGGACATTCCCTGATATTCCACTCATCCCGATGCTACTGTTCAAACACTGGTTTATCCCAAAGCACCTTGAGGCATGGAGGTTTGCCCCATGCACGCGGCATGGAATTCCACAAGACCTTCCCTTCGCGTAAATGACTATTGATGAGATGTATTACTTCTCACTATGGCGGGCTGCATCTTGGAAATTTATGGGAATGGCGGGTCCATGTACATGATTGGTATTACAATCCCTCTTTGTCATTCAAAATAATCTACGCATGGGAGTAATTCTGCCTGAGCGAAATTGTCAAGCTTGCCGGGCTTCGCCATGGATCTGATCCATTACCGTTCGCGGCTAGTATGGCGATCATCGACTTCATCATCATCATCATCTTCATCATCATCATCATCATATGTTTCAGAGGCCTGCTGATCGTAAAATATATCCTCTTCGTACTCCTCTTCGTACAACTCGCTTCCGGTCCAAGCTCCCTTCTTCTTCTTCTCTTCTCCTTCTCTTCTCTTCTTTTCCTTTTCTTTCCTTTTTCTTTCCTTTTCTGTCTTCTGCTCCTCTCCTCTTCTTCTCCTCTTGCTTTTTCTCCAGCAGATAGTCCGCAAAGATTGCATCTCCTGAAGAGGTTTATGTCTTCCCGAACGTCTCGGTCAAGATAACGACACTCAGCATGGGCATAACAACCATCTTATTCTGAATCCTGAAATCTTACGACTACCATATCGGAGTGTTCAGAATTGCCGGTGTGGTCTTCGGGTCCGCCGGCACTGTCCATGTGCATCCACAGGAGCTTTGTATAGATAGTAAGGAGCTTGTGAATGCCTCCTCAGGTCTTCTGATTCATTAGACTACAAGCAATTAGACAGCGTGTTCAATTACCTGTGACGATATCGTAGACGCACAGCAACATTGTACTTAATGTGAACTATAGAAGTCATCAACAGGTAGAGTTCACTTGAACGACTTTGAGTCCCACCTAGATGTTTCGGTTAATTCAGGGGCTAGGAGATAACCGCAATTGTGAACTCTTCTTATCAGAACTACCTAGATGTCATTGTATCTTGCAAGACTGCAACTTATGGTTCTGGCTTCCAACTTAGGTAGTTCAGTTATGTGGTCACGAAATCCTGTATGTCTTTTCTTGATGACATGATTATATCGTGGCGTTTGGTCAGTTTTAGTGTTCAATACCGACAGGGCCTTGTGACAATATAGGAGCCTATTAGACCGTTCCCTCGACTACTATAGATGTATCTTACATAGACATAGAAGCCTGATCAGCCAGACTAGCGTGAGTTGCTGTAGGATACCAAAAGGTGTACGCCTACTGATAAAACTTTGTGGTCCTCCATTTGGTTCATTATTCGAGCGCACGGAAATCTTATTCAGCGTACACATGTCAGTCCGCAGACTAGCCAGAATTGAGCATAGGATAATAGCCGCCCAAGTTGATAAGAATAACACACTTAAATTATTCCGTATAACTTTATATTATCAGCGCGGTCTGATTGTCAATCTTTGCACAGCCTGGATTCCTATTTCTGCCCCTCTATCTTTAGGTGGGCCTATAAAACCATCTGCAGCGACATCATCCCAATCTCACCTGCAATATACCCATACCACAAGCAACATTAATCCTCGTTTTCCGATGACCAACACCTCAATTTCAATCCTTTGACTACATATATACCACCCTATCAGATTTGCCGGCGACTGCTAGGGAACGCGGCTCTGCGCGACACCGATTACATTGCTTGGCATCTGACGACGACTCTCGAACCCTTCCAGTTTTCGCAGACACATCTCTTGCGCAATTGTTAAGACTAGGCGGAAAATAGTGTGAGTCCAGCTCTGGTAGAGTGCGCTAAACCCCCACTAATACTTCATGCTATAGTTCCAGCCTTGAGACAGCCTGCCTGACCGGCTACGAATAAAACAATCGCACATACGACCAAACACTTCGGCCATCAGGAAGCACTTTTACAATGGGAAAGTCGTAAGTGATAGCAGGTTTCTTTAACAGTTAAGATGTGTACTGCGGGATATATGCGCCAGTTATTTGTCCGGAGGATCAACACTCTGGCTGGATCATCACATCGCACAAGCTAGAGGGGCAATTTTTAACCAAGACCACAACCAACGAGAAGTGCAAGGCGCTGCACCAAATCCCTACGCCAGAATACATCTACCTACCTTTCCCTTGGGCCATACTTGGAAGGGGTATGAGGGCTGGGAGCTGGGATGATGGCCCTGAAGGGTCTTCAGGTCGACAGGCGACAATAGGGTATAATAGGCCACATATGATATGCCTACTTTTGGACGACATCAAATCGCCGTGCGATCTCGCCGCGCCTCATCTCGGTTTACAAATGGGACCATGCACATGTGAGGCTGTACGCCGGCTAACGAGTCTCGCTAGTCAATCCAAGCTCTCTCAGGAGCAGCTCAGCGAGTTGCAGAGATCGACCCATTTCGACAAGAAGGAGTTGCAGCAATGGTATAAGGGTATGTGCTTCGGTGAATAGACAGTCATTCGCATCTAAATTATTACAGGTTTTCTGAAGGATTGTCCTTCCGGCATGCTCACCAAAGAAGAATTCCAGAAGATTTACCGCCAGTTCTTTCCATTTGGAGACCCCTCATCCTTTGCCGACTATGTATTCAATGTCTTCGATAGCGATAAGTCCGGTTCTATCGACTTCAAGGAGTTTATTTGTGCGCTCAGTGTTACCAGCCGCGGTAAGATGGAAGACAAGCTCGATTGGGCCTTTCAGCTCTACGATATCGACGGCGACGGAAAGATCAGTTACGATGAAATGTTGGCAATAGTCGAGGCGATCTACAAGATGGTATGTCTATTTCTTTTCGTGATGGACGGCAATGATCACGTGTCGCTCATCCGACGACCCCCAAATCATTCCATGCTTTTATCTATCTGTTCCTTACTTACTCTGTTACCCAGGTCGGTTCCATGGTGAAACTCCCAGCAGATGAAGACACGCCAGAGAAACGAGTCAAAAAGATATTCAGCATGATGGACAAGGATGAGAATGGTAGCTTGGACATGGAAGAGTTTAAGGAGGGTAGCAAGCGGGATGAGACGATCGTATCCGCGCTTTCTCTCTATGATGGCCTCGTCTGATCCGCTCAATATGCAAACTACTACGATACAGTCACATTGCCAAAAGCACTCGCGCCGACCTCCTGAGCTCTCCAATGTTTTGATGCGCTTACCATGATTTACTTATGCATGCGGTGGATACCAACACAAAGCGGGATTTGGCTCAATCTGGAGTTAAATTTGACGCTGGGATGTTTTCTGATCTCAGCTTTATGGACGATTTGATGGTAGTACTCGCAAGATTTACGACACAATGAAAGCGATCGATTCGTCCGATCAATTATTTCAACACAACAGCTTGCGTCGTGCTCTCAACACGTCATTTTGTTACCTCTGTATTGTGGTATGGTAAGGCTCTGTGTCCTTACTGCTTGTGAGTGCAGGTACGACGAAAAGTCCCTGCCTTTGGAACACTTATCTGATCTAGCCCCAACCCTTTGCTCCTGACAATTCTGATCGTTGACTGCTGATATACTTTCACCATATCTGCCTTGAAGCCACTACAAGGCATTTTCAGCCAGGACATCTTCAATACTCTTGGATCATTTGGTTAGCTCAACATCATACATCAATACGACGGCCTTGGATCGAAAGAAGTCGTGGTGGGCGGCTTCCAACCCGTACGGACGTGGCTGTAATTTGGTGTAGTGAGTGATCACTTTGTCCGTTGCGTGCTGTGCTGCTCATCCTGCCCATTCTTTCATTGCCCTATGCGCGTCATGCCCTTTGTTCTACCATCTGCTTCGGAGCCTGCCATCACTTACATGCTGTATGTCGTCTGTTTGCTTTGAATTGATCTCACTTGCGCGATGATCGATTTGTTGGCAAGTGGTGGTCATGGAAATATGTCTTAAAAGCTTGCCGCGCGAGCTTCGTGGCATAGTGAGATCATCTGTGTGGTCAATTTGTTTGCTGCCTTTCAGTTGATGGGCCTATCCAGATACTTCACTGCTATGCTGCTTTGTTAGTGGACATCTAGAGATGCCTGCTCTGCTATGATGGCACTGCTACCATCTGCAACCAGATTCACTCATTTCTAAGATAAGCCAACTCACCTGTTCTGGCAGTACCGGTTAGATGCCGTGAGCTGTTCCCTTTTGCATACTGTCGATAGCCTTACTGCACAAATTCGCCTTCACCAGGTGCAAAAATTCTAGCGGATAGATTCAGCACAGAAATGATGCCTGCGTACTGTTACAGTGATGAGGTCCAAATAGGATAGTCATCGTATACAAATATAACAATTTCACTCACTATTCTGGAATCTTGATCTCTGCATGTTGCTCTTCCCTTGCTAACCTTCTCTTTGACCTCAGATTGGGCTGTAGGGCTGTGGGCTGCGCGTTGACTCGGCAGCCACAAACATAAAATTTCTCGTCAAAACGAACATTGACTCAACCAAGCATTGCCCAACTTAAACATTTGAAGTTCTTAACACTGTATCCTCTCAAACAGAGTCTACAGATAGTTTTGCCTGTAAGCTTGCTCTTCTTGAACCGAACTCCAAATTCAGAGGCAATTCTTACTCAACGCGTATGTCCTATGCAGCACTTCACGTCTAGTATTGCTTGCGTACACAATTGGAGTTTGCTGAGGCGTGCCAGTCAGCAAAATAGCATTTCAGACAACTCCAATAGCGATTGCCCTTCCTGAAGCACTTCAGAATGTACGCGCTTCATACAGATCCTGCTCCTGGGGCTACCGAGTCGTCACTGCGCTACCAAATTCGCATTCAAGAAGTATGGGACAGACTACAAGCCCTGAGAGCTGTGATTGAGAAGAAGAGCAAGAAGAAGGAGAAGCAGGAGGACGACTACGACGACGATGATAACTACACGGATAGTATGTTGTTCTGCCCTATACCTCTTGCATTTCAAAACTTACGCCTGCTAGATTCTGGCAGTGACCAGTCCACCCTCATTGGAGACGATGACAGCCCTGGTAAGTCGTGCCTGACATATACATCATTCGGTGTCGCGTATTAAAACAGCTTCAGATTGTCCATCTGGTGCCGATCCTGGTGAGGAGGTCATGTACGAGGAGGGTAATTCAGAATATGACCTGGATTATGACTTCAAGTTAGCTGATCAACTACAGCGGCCATTATCCCTCGTAGCCTTCTGCCGGCTGACAATCACACTGAATGTATATCCTTCAATGTCCTAACAGTACTGGCGGTCACTGACAACAGACAAGCCAGCGACAAGGAGAACCGTCGACCCATCAAGTCTGGCAAATTCACGGGTATGTATCGGCTTTTTTTCCCTACACACTTCGTTTTCCCACCTCAGTCTCTGAAATACATTACAGCATCTATCAACGCTCGTACTTATGCCTTAATGGCAGATTCAATCGAGGAAAAGCCCGCCGGCTCCGATACAGTAGCATGTTCACATGCACACTCTATCGCAGACACTGGCATTGATATGGATGCTCTAGCTGGATCATCCCAACGTAAGGCCAATGTTTTTCGGGACCCTCTACTGCGTAAGTTTGGTGATGCGCTTTACTCTGGGTATCAACTGACTGTCTGCAGACCGTAGCAAGCCAATTCTCCAGTCCGAAAATCAAATGAGATCGGAGGAGGGTAAGTCACGAACTCTCGTTCATATCTATCTACAGCAGCCGTTGACAACCATGCAGAAATGATTGAAATTCGCAAGCGCGTGCTGACGTTCGATCCAAATGTTCTCATTACCCAAGAAGAAGGTTTGTAAAAGCACTTCTGACGCCTCCATGCTCCTTATATGATGCTAACGCGACACAGAGTTTCAGAACAATCCAATCACCTTTGCTCCGTCTCCCAAGCCCAATGGTTTCAAGAGCAGTCTCTTTTATCTTTTTCGATCTAAAGCTACCAACAAGGACACTGGAACGAGCGATGACGAGAAGTGCGTTGGAATGAGAGTTATTGAGGGTGGTGCTAAGAAGAAGCGCAAGAATCACCGAAGCAAGAAGAAGCCATCCAAGGCAGAGCAGGTAGTAGAGCTGACACCTGAGGAAAAGGTGTTTCGTCAGGGTTTGGCCGAGGAGCACCTATCCCTTATCAAGAGATTTGATTCTGGCGAGTACAACATGCGGGAGCTCATGGCTAGACTCAACTTTGTGGACTTGGAGATTCATTGGCTTTGGTTGCAGAAAACCTCTGTCAAGCGTGGTTATTACCGCACTGACTTTATGGATCCAGTCTTTATGCAGTTGAGCGAGCAGAATGCTGAGTTTGCTGTCGAGTACGACAGTAAGTCTTCTATTGATCTAATTCTCGCATATCCACATCAACTGACAATGGCAATAGAGCTCCTGAAACGCAAAGGCGTCAAGGTCGAGAGAGAGTTCGTCATCACCAGCGAGCCTCGCACCAAGGAGAACGAGGAGCCCATCAACACCAGCACCGTCTCCATGGGTATCCCAGGTACAAACTCATACCGCGAGGTCACCAACAACTACAAGAACTTCCAACCCATCCCAAGAAAGGCTGCTGACGTCCCCACCCACCCCTTCAAGGAAGACAAAGCTTTCATCGCCAAGGACATCCTTGGCAGCGTTGTTGGAGGGAAGGCAGCTAAGCTTGTTACGGATCGCATCTTCAAGGCCGGGGAGAAGGCCGCAGAGGAGGGGTCTATTGTGGATGATTTGGACTTCTGAGGCGGAGGAAGCACTTCATTGTACACTAGTATCAGATTCACTGGGATGGTGACTACCAGCGTTTAGCTATGAATTTTCGGGGTTTTGATAAGTTCTTTTCTGCGGTTAGCTGTGAGAACCTGATTTGGGTGAAAGATGTCTAGAGTGAGTGACCGTGATCGCGGCTTCTGCTGAAGCCAGATCTGATATCTCTGGTGAGTTTGTACAAAAATGAGTTTAGTGCTCTAACTTCGTTGAGTCAAGTTCTCTCTTCTCGTGCAGATCAGTAAGGATTTCAGATACACTGTTTCATGGTACGTAAGCTACCTTTCTGATACTGAACCTATATCAGCTTAGCAAGATACCATCTCTCACTCCTATAGCTTACGCCAACTTGAGAAACTTCTTCTGCGTCCTACTTTAGACGGCTACATTGCTCGACTTCGCTGCTGAAGCCAGTCCCGTCTTGGAATTCTACTTCAATATCCTCTATCGGTCTAGGATAAGAAAGGACCTCCTTTTTCTGGCTTCGTCGAACGCCATGGTTCTGTCAGAAAAGATAACGAGCTGATTCAGGACTGATGTTATGGCAGAATCAGTGTATTGATCCAACAGATATCGCAAGCCGTGGTGTGCAGAGACGGTCTCTGTTCTCCCGTAGTCGAATTCCTTTATGCATTTCTTATCTCTATTACAGTCCAGGTCTACAGCTGATATCTGTTGATGCTGGTGTAAATTTTCATTGTCTGGCGCAGCAGCAGTGACTTTTTTTCTGGAGGATGCATGCGCTTCTCGTTCGTTCAAATTCTCGGATGTTGGGACTACTTGGGAAGTTGGCGATACATCCTGAAGAGATGTACTTCTTAAATCTAGCATCTTGTTTGACATGCGATGCCAGTGGTCTATGAGATTCATGGCTTTAAGGAAGTCAAAGGGATTTCTTCGGACGGATACGTTCAAGTCATTGCAGTGAAATGGGGTTGGTAGGAAGATGGAAAGCGCATGCCGAATGAGCTCCAGAACATCTCTCAGAACACCTGAGACTGGCGTCAATACATTTGGAATGAGAGTGAGAAGTCTAATCTCAAGTTTCAATGCCAACAATAATATCAAGTCGTATATGTATGCGTTTGCCAGGTACGAAAGCAAGATTGCTGAACTCGAAACAAGTCATCTGTGTTTCTATGAGCGTGAGTTTGGTCTTACCTTCTTATTGCTAGATGATCTCGAGGTCGTTCAGCATAAGCAAGGGAAACTGTCACGAGAGAAGTTATATCCCGCTGTGTAACATGGTACTGATATGATATTATAGTGCCTAATTCCCTTCCATTCTGATGTTGTCTATGCCGATAGGGTACAACCCCTCATTACCGTGTCTTGGAGCTACCAAGACAAGACTGATACAGGGCGTCCAAAAGGACAACATGTCTCACCCCAGGCAAAGCTAAGAGGATTTGGAAGTGAGACTTAGTATCAACAGGCTTGAAATAGGCCTACAATAGAAGAAAGTAGGAACCCATACATGCGAGTCTCACAAGGTGAAAGAAGCTTGTAGGGATTTTTTGTCCATATCCTCCTTTTGATGGTCGGTTGTCCAGATACTTCTGCAGCAAATCTATTCAAAGGTGTTAAGCTGAATAATACGGACTCGAAAGCCCGGAGGTTAATTATCTGGAGATGTTCCTTGCGGTTCAAGATTTTCTGGTTCTATCACATGAGACGTTGTCGGCTGTGGGTAGATTGTAGTGCAGTTACCTAGGCAAAAACAACGATTCACAAGGAGGCAGCCCCGTCCTGAATCCCGCCGCAGTCTCTTTCGTATCATTCACTGTAAGCCTTGGCTTAGAGTCATAATCGGTAGCAATCATCCAGGTCCCAATCCATTTCATTTCGGATCAATCAATTGGTTCTATTGACTGGCTACGGTACTACTATATGTATTCCGTATTGCAAGGCTGTGCTATCAATCTCGATCTATCGTGTATCGCAGCAGAACCTACTATGTGTCAACAGAGAGCCAACTATGTTCTAGATATCGCCGCAGCCGCAGGCTCAGAAAGATAGCCAATACTTTTCGATGCTAGATGTTTATATCCCGCTTCATGTTTGCAGGAAGGTGACCAATCCAATTAATGATGCCTTCCGTAGGTAATGCCTGGCATTTCTGAGCATACAACATGTATAAAGTCCAATAGTAACACCGGGGACTGGTTTCCCAAAACCTTCGATCTCAGGCCCTTAAAATGGCACAATCCTTTCTTCTAACAAAGTAGACAGTCCTCTACCCGTCCGACATCTCACTTGGCTGTCCATAGCCCGTCCAAAGCCCGTCCTCAGATCCCTGTTTGTCTTCTTTCGAGTCAAGCTTGCTCCATCTGATGTCGTCTCAGCCTGATGCGAGGGTGTCTTCACAACTGCATCCAGCTAGTCTTCGATATGCTTCTTCTTCTTATCGCTCAGTATCTGTTCTGCATCTGCACTACTACTACCATCAGTATCGAAGTAGCCACAGAGGTGGCAAATGAAAAGTCGAGCCTCGGTGGAGTGGGCACAAATGCACGGTAGTAACAACAGTCTATCTTCTTGCGCTTTCTATGCTCTGCTCGCTTGTTCAAATGTAGGAGTTCTGTGGTGGTAGGCTTGCCGATGTGTTGTGTTGGAAGAATGTTATCATTACAGTCACTAGTGGAAGTGAAGTGATTCAGAAGCCAACAGGAGACTTGAAGAGTGGTCATGAGCCACTGCATCTTTGTGAATATACAGTCTTGTTCACGAAGAGATAGCGGTGTATCTGGCAATAAAGGAGTCTGTCGATTCAATTAATCAGGTTGCGATGACTAGAATCCTTGCTGGATGTCTCCGAACCTCTGAGATCTCTGTACTCAACTAGTACGTTCTTGAGCATCTTCCCCAGTCTTATCAGGCATGGGTTTTCCGTTAGCCACATAGCTTCTTAAGTACACATCACTTCCATCCTTTTCCATTTCTTCATTCACGACGATGTAGCTGGGGCCTTCTTGCGGGTCTTCTTGCAAGGGGTCAGACCCTTTGGAGCCTGCTTCTATGCCTCAGGCAGAGGCAGGTCGGAATCCCGACTTCATGCCAATGCAGGAAGCCGACGCCGGGAAGAAGCCTACGCAGAGAGAAAGGCAGAAAGTCGGAATATTGGATCTCTGGTATATGTATTCTAGGACTGACTGAACCCTCCTAGGCTCGGTATCGAGTTCAATAACAGCTATTCTACGACTGCACTTTGGGTTATTCGAGTGATTCAGCCCGTCACACTTCTCGTGTAGGTTCCTTGCTTCAGGCGTGTGATACTCATTGACTGTCTCGTCCTCAGAAACTCGACAGTTCATCATGTCATCTTGTACCTCATAACCACTCGGCGAAGCTGAAGTCCATATACAACAGAGCATCTTGGTGTGTTTGATCTTGGTAGCCTGTAAGCTTTGGGAATTCGACATGCTGCTGTCTCTCCAACTCGATCTGATCTACTGGCGAAGACATGAAGCAAGTAGCATTGCCATATAAAGATCTCCAACCAGGCCATCAGTGTTCTGAGTAGATTCGCCTTGGTAGACTTATTGCGTTCTCCTAGATTTATATTTCAATTATGCTCCGTGATCCACTCCAACTAAGTTGCAATCCTCCACGCACTTCGCCAAGTATGTGGGCAAGCACGTAACTGGATACTGTGGGAAAAGAATACCGGGGAACAGTTTTCCATAAAGGTACTGGGCTCGTCTGGGATAGCTCAGTCTGGCCCCATAAGCGGGGTTTGCCAAAAGGTCGGCTTCAACTATCCGTGGGTTCAGATTCAAGTTCTGGTCCTGTCTCGACATCCCAGAGTCAGTCGTTATCGGTAGTGCTATTGTTGTATGGTGGTACAAGAACAATGGTGAACTCGAACCCCCCTGAGCCATCAGATACAAAGAGACAGAAACCGTCTGGGTCAACCCAGAAGCTCTCCGACGAGAGGCTCGCCAGGAAGCGAGCCTTGGACAGAGAAGCACAACGCACTTCCCGATGCAGGACGAAGAATCATATTGCTCTACTTGAATCACGCATAGAGGCGTTGACCCGTGTACAAGATAACGGCAACACCAAAGAGTTGATCGATCAGATAGAGCAGCAAAGGTTAGAGAATGAGGCGTTGCGGGGTAGATTGAAAAGTATTGCAAAGTTGGTGATTGGGGAAGAGCTAGGTAATGATACTCAACTTACTCTGTTGAGGCTGCTGTCTAACGAAGGCTAGATGGCACTTCGAAAAAGTCTGCGTTTGCGGCCCTCAAGTCACAGACAGCCGAAACTGATCTCATGCCCTTGAATTGTGATGGGGATTTACAGTTTGCCAATCTCAAAGGAGCTACGGGCGTTTTCAGTGACAGTATCGAAAGCTCGTCTCCTGAGTACAGCATCGAACAGCAATTCCAGTTCATCGAGAGGAGCGACCAAGCGCCTGACACGATGAACGGTTCGGACATAGATGTGATGTGCAATATGCCTCCAACCGCTGCAACACTGGAGGTGTATAATGTACCAAACACTACACCCGATCACCCCTTGGCCGTCCTAGACCGACCACTATGGGTACCTAGGTATCTCTGTGCACCAGCCACGCAATGCAAATGCTCCAAGATCAAGAACTTTACTAGCCAATTGCTCGATCAGTGTTGCAATTTACAAATACAGACTACCGCGAATCAAAGCTTCAGGAATGCCGACATCCCAATACGTGCAGTCCTTCATGGCTGGCAGGCTGTGACGCGAAAATATCTACTCGATCCCATGTGGTCCATGTTGCGGCATGCTGATGAAGTACGCCCATACCCTATCGACTTCTTTCCACCCGGAAAGAAGGATTGGATGATCGGCCTCCACAAGCTTGTGCCTTCGTTGCATTACATTGCTAACACTAGCTAGATCATCTTCTCTAAATGTGGCGCAACCGAACGTCTTGTCGTCTTGCGCAATCTCTCTTTGCAACTTCGCGTAAGTTCTACGCTCTCCATGCGCAGATTCAACTGACAGGCACTAGTATAAAGTTAACTCTACACAGCAGAACCTTGAAGCGATTCCATCTTATCTACATGAACGTCCCTCCCAACGTCACATTCCCCACGACTCTTTGGTAGACTTTATTGTCTGGGTAAGTAGAACTTTGATGTTTGTTGTCTCACACCCGAGCGTTCCCCAAATGTAGAGGAGTCCTATGCATAGCATTCTTGGCCCGGGGGACTGCTTTCCGCAACTGTTCCCTTGATTGTCGAGGGTTTTCTTGTTTGCTGACTATGACAGCAGCCTGGATTGCGTGAACGCTTCGTTTTTACACCACATCTTTACTGCAATGAGAAGTTCACCGCTCTCTTCTGGAAATGTTTCCGCTTTACCTGGGACTACGAACTATGCGATGTCTACGTTCGAGATGCCGAAACAGGCAACTACATGTTCTCAAAATCATTCAACGAGTGCAGCTGGGACATAGGCAACTTTTGCATGACGAATGAGTTTCTGGAGGAATTCCCGGAGCTGCGTGTTGATGTCACAAAGAGCGACGAGGAGAAGTCTATGGACCACAATGCTTTTGAGAACATGAAAGGAATGCTTGGGGTAGGTGAACTGGAGTTAAGCGATTTGGATATGATGTATTCCATGGGGTCACACATTTCTGCACCGATATACTCACAAGATGGGCAACCTGTGTCTTGAAGGCTGAGTAATCAGTGATGAGTCTTCATTTGGTTCTTGTATAATAATCTGCAACCGGCGTAGAAGGTCATCTCTATGTCTTTACCAATAGGTATCTTACTTTTCAACCTTTCAACTTTTCGTGCCGTTTTTATTATATGAAATACTCGAAAGCCATGTCTGGATCTGATTGCCACCAAGGTACCTAGGTAGGAGGACTAGGTACTTTGGCGGTATTGTTGGTAGTGACTGAAGGAAGGTTGCACACATTGCTAGAAATTACCTGAATTGTATCAACACCTAGCTAAATCAATCACTCTATCAAAGCGCAATTCAAAGACAATGCAAGAAACAGAGGACAATGAGTGAATGTGAATACTACCCTGGTCTCGGCTTCGATGGATCCACTAAGGTGTGGATCCCGGTGAGGCTGCAAGGCAGTGATCAAGATCCAACCTCAAATACCTCGAAGACCACCAAACCATCAAACTCTCACCTCCATAAATTCTACATTTTACATCCAAAAATTTGAAGCAGCCAAATCTGCAGCGCTTGCACTTCGGCTCTCCGCACTCTCATACGCTCTCTACTCAAAGAAAGAACCCCCCCTTGACAGCCATTCCTGGGCGCGACACTCTTTCGTGTGTTACCTGCACCGCACTTTGCAAATCTTAAGGCGCAAAGACAGGCATTTGCAGTCTCCTCAGTCTAGTGCTACTCTACATCGACTCATTTTTGCCAGAAAGAAATCCGCATTCGGCGAAGACGATCGCCACCTCTCCCCAAATCTTCCCACACCCACATCCGACCACCAACATCATGGCAGCTGTAAGTAGAGCGGCCATGCACATGCCTCCGGTTCCAAACCGTGAGGACCTCGAAGCCACGTAAGTTTGCCACTGTTTCCTGCTATTGACACATCCCTCTGACTGCTGCAGGTGGAAATACCTCGAAGCCGGCGTCAATAAGATCATGATCAACCTGGCAGATGGAATTGACATGAATACTGTAAACAACTCTTCTCACATCCTGCCATAAAGCCGGTGCTAACACCTAAATCTAGTATATGGGGGTTTACACGTGAGCCAACATGTCTGCTTAGGGAGGGTAGATATCTAATATACTCGCAGAGCTGTACACAACTTCTGTACATCACAAAAGGCCGTAAACACTAACAATGGAGGGCAAATCGGTGGAGCACATCGAGGCGGTAGGTGCCTCCTTCAGATGTTGTCATATTCATGTTTGGGGAATTAATATGGTGCAGCACATCTTCTTGGTGAAGACCTTTACCAGAACCTCATCACATACCTTACTCAGTACCTCAGCGGCCTTGTGGAAAAGTCGAAAACCCACTCCGATGAAGCCCTTCTCACTTTCTACATCAAAGAATGGGATCGGTACACTACATCTGCCAAATACGTCAATCATTTGTTCCGATACCTCAACAGACATTGGGTAAAGCGAGAAATGGACGAGGGCAAGAAGAACATCTACGACGTATACACATTACACCTGGTACAATGGCGGCTCACGTTGTTTGAGCAGACCAACAAGAAGGTTATGGCAGCCGTCCTTAAGATGGTCGAGAAGCAGCGGCATGGCGAGACAATCGAGCACGGCCAAATCAAGAGCATTGTGGAGTCTTTCGTTTCCCTGGGACTGGATGAGTCGGATCCCACAAAATCTACGCTAGATGTCTACCGATACAGCTTTGAGCGACCCTTCCTAGAGGCCACAAAGGTATTTTATCAGACTGAGTCCGCGCAGTTCACCGCAGAGAACAGCATCGTGGAGTACATGAAGAAGGCGGAAGCACGCTTGGCCGAGGAGGCAGAACGTGTTCCAATGTATCTGCACCCAGATATCGAGAAGCCTTTGACCAAGTGTTGCAACACTGCTCTTATTGCCGACCACTCCGCCATTCTCCGCGATGAGTTTCAGGTACTCTTAGACCACGATCGGTATGAGGATATGGAGCGTATGTATAACCTTCTAGCGCGCATCCCCGACGGTCTGGAACCTCTCCGCTCAAGATTTGAGGCCCATGTCCGCAAGGCAGGACTGGCAGCTGTTGCCAAAATATCCACTGAGGGAGATAAGCTGGATCCTAAGACTTATGTTGATGCTCTGCTCGAGATTCATACACAGTACCAGGGTCTCGTTGCAAAGGCATTCAAGGATGAGCCTGAGTTCACCAGATCTCTTGATAATGCTTGCAAAGAGTTCGTCAACCGAAATGCCGTGTGCAAGTCTGGATCGAATAAGTCTCCTGAACTGCTTGCCAAGCACTGTGACCATTTGCTTAAGAGAAGCACTAATGGTACCGAGGAGAGCGACTTAGAGGCTACACTCACCCAGATCATGACTGTCTTCAAGTACATTGAGGATAAAGATGTCTTCCAGAAGTTCTACTCTCGCATGTTGGCTCGAAGATTGGTTCATACCAGCTCGTCATCTGACGATGCAGAGACGAGCATGATCAGCAAATTGAAGGAAGCTTGTGGTTATGAGTATACCAACAAGCTTCAGCGTATGTTCCAGGACATGCAAATCTCGAAGGACTTGAACTCAGGTTTCAAGGATTTCCAGGCCGGTCTCGACTCCGATATCAAGCCTATTGATGCTACATATTCTATCCTTGGTACTGGTTTCTGGCCGCTGAGTCCTCCCAATACCGACTTCACACCTCCAGCAGAAGTTGCGAAGGCCCTTCAACGTTTTGCTCAATTTTACGGCCAGAAGCACAGCGGTAGAAAGCTAACATACCTCTGGCAAATGTGCAAAGGAGAAATTAAGGCAAACTATTGCAAGAACTCAAAGACCCCTTTTACATTCCAGGTATCGGCATACCAGATGGCAATCCTTCTTCTCTTCAACGATAACGACAAGAATGACTACGAAGCTATCCGTGCTACTACACAACTTGCTCCTGATCAGCTTGACCCGTCTCTTAGCATTCTGTTGAAGGCTAAAGTTCTGATTATGAGTGGCGGTGATGGCAGCGATAAGGTTGGAAGCGGAAAGATGTTTGCTTTGAACTATGAGTTCAAGAGCAAAAAGATCCGTATTCAGCTGAACATGGCCATAAAGGCTGACCAGAAACAAGAGGCTGAGGAGACCCATAAGACCATTGAGGAGGATCGCAAGTTACTCATGCAGGTTAGTATCCCTCTGCCCATTTTCCTTTCTAGATTATTAACATGTTGTTAGTCTGCTATCGTTCGTATCATGAAAGCCCGCAAGACGATGAAGCATAATTTGCTTGTCTCGGAGTGTATCAACCAGATCAAGAGCCGGTTCATGCCCAAGATCTCCGACATCAAGAAGTGCATAGATATTTTGCTAGAGAAGGAATATCTGGAGCGGCTGGAAGACGATGAGCTCGGCTATCTCGCTTGAGCGAGTCCAGAAGTCTGCCTCTTTTTCCGACTCGCAACGGTTGCTGGTCTATTAGACGAAGCAGGAGTGGTGGCGTTCACTCGGATAGCGATCTGAAGATCATATGGCAAGGCGAGCACTGACCTCTCTCATGGTCTGGTTTGCTTTGAGAGGAACGATTCTATGGTAACTTATGACCACCTCCCTAAGCTTGGAGTTTCCATTTCCTTCTTCTCTTCTTCCTGTGTCTTTTGCGATATTTGGGAGTCAAAGAAACGAAGCACGGAGCGAGCAGAATATGCATTGCGTGGGGTTCTCTGGCGTTCTTTTCTTGAGATTTTGATATCGTGGAAATCAAGAGTCATACCAGGCGGTCTATAATCCGGAATATGCCAATACAGAACCTTTGTGTTATGAATCTTCTTTTCTAAACTGGGTCTTGTGGATTCAGTGGTCTTCTTCGTGATAGCTGCTTCTCGTCCTATGACAGGCATGCGATGGATGTTGGTTCTTACTTCCGCTCGTCGAAAGAATTGCTTTTTCCGCCATACTCCCAGGCATGGTTATAGCTCTAGCTTTGCAGGGTCGAGCATGCATTCTCATCTGTTGTGAGTAAGTCGGATAAGGGATAGTGTATTTATAGGACAGAATTCGTGTCAGGGGTCCATGCACTCTCATATTTACCTGAACGCAAGCGAAGGAAAACGGCACAAACGGAGGAACCGCAAGGCAATGGATCAAGCTACGGAAGGAGATAGGCTCTCGCGCTTATGGGAGTACAAGAAATACCTCTTCTATATTCGGGCGGTAGTCGAGGATCTCGAAGGACACTTGTAAAATGCTGTGCGACCTCGGCGGAATCCTATCGGAACATCGCGTTACGAAGCCATGATCAAATATCATGATCTACCAGTCAGAGTACGCCAGCTCCGGCCTAAATCAGATGAGCATACAAACAAAGGCCAGAAGTATACGTGCGCCTCTATAAAGAAGGTTGTCTTGGACACGAATCGCTCTGAAAGCATAGCTTTTGCCCTCATGCGCTTATATACGAGGACAAATTGCAGTTTCGTTCAACATTTATGTTTACAGACGAATTCATGTTGACCCAATATGTTTAGCCACAGAACGAATACTTCGAGAGGCAGGGACCCGATACGACAACGAGAACATAGTACAAAGGCCTGCTTAAAAGTGGGCTCGGTTCCTGCGAGAAGCTAGTCTTCTATAATGACGAGGAGGATCAGGAAGTAAATTCTGCATATCGTGGCAAGTCTCATCGGCGTCTGAAGATCGAAACAGAGGAGTTGCGCCTTAAGAGAGTCTGAGTATGCAGTTCACTCTCTTCGCGCTCACGATTCTCGGGCCCATGTTTTACAGGAAGAGTATTTCATTCGGAGGAGATTAAGGAGGGTGTACAGGAAGAATGGAATGCTGTTACGCTAGAGAAAATTAGAAGAAGGATATCAGGAATGCCTAGTAGGTGTAAACGACTGATTCTTAACGAAGGAAGGCCAATTGAAGAAGCTTTGTGGTAGTTATTAGCGATAATATACAAAATACTTGGCCTTTGTTGATTTTGGTGGCCCGAGCCCTCCCGCCACGAATTCTGGAATCCACTGATGCTACTATATATATTATATAACTCATGTTGATACAGAGATAGTATGACTCAAAATACTACTCGAGCGGCTATTGCCAATTTATATTCGAGTTGTACAAAACGCTAGAGCTCGAGATGCTTCTCGGAAATGGATATTACAAGACGGCGATTCAAGTCACTGTATACAAGGATGAGCATATTCCTAGTGCTTGTACTATGTTGGAACGCGAGAGCTATATCGAGATAATTCTACATCCTGGTGACTCGCCCGATCTGAACCCGATTTAAGGGTGGCCAATTCTTAAGCAACGGATGCGACTAGGCATTGGGATACGTTAGATCAGCTTCGGGAGATACAGGCCGAATGGAGTAAAGTCATGATAGAGGAAGTACGAGCAGTCATTTCGGAGATGCCATAGCATTATGTAGGCCTGTAAAGTACGGGGCAAAGCCTTTGCGTTGTTATAAGTGGTAGTTGTAGCTAAATGCTTCTCTTTGTTGTGACTACTACCTCTAACTTAACTCAGCTAGCGCTAGCAGGTGGTGAGGTTACATAATAAAGGTCAACTCACTCAACCCCTGTTGGGTAGAAGATAAATTCGTGGCTGGAGACTGAGCTGGCTATGCCGTAGACAGAATGAAAGAACAATGAGTGAACGAGATATATTTGGGAGGTAGAGGTTGGATTTCCAGGTGCCGTGCCTGAGACTCTAGGTATCTGGAGAGAATAGGGATCACGCATCCAGAAGCCAAGTGAGACTCGAGTATTTCTTCTCTTTATACACTACATCTATCTTGTGGTGTAGACCTCCCGTACATCCATCCCTTGTTTTGATAAATCCTGAATCTTTTATCAAGTTGTGGGTTTCTCCCCTTTGTCCAAATCGTGGACGGTTTCCTCAGAGTCCCCTCGCTGGGCATCCATTCAAAGCTCGCTCGTTATGCGGCGTGCCGGTTGTGTATCTACGCCTGGAACCGAATGGGTAAAAAATAAATCCCAGGTATACGGCCAATGATGACCGCTCATAATCTCATCCCCCAAACGCCGTGTGTGACGAATAACATAGACGCCTGCTTCGCTCAAATGGGTGAACGGAAAAGCACTTGGAATTAGAAACATAAAAAGAGAAATCGCAGACGTAATGCATGATGTGGTATGGGCGCCGTGCAGGTGCAATGGCTTCGGAAGCGTCGTGTAGAATCTTCTCGGTGATAGCTGGAAACCCAGATCGGTATACCGAGCTCATTATAGAATTCCAGAGTCCTTCAGAGCATTCTGTAAAATCGTCTCTTTGACTGCGGCAAAAACGAGTCGGATGTTGGAGGTATCGGTGGCTTGGGTGAGACTAGAATTGCTTAGCGAGGCGGTCATTGGGTAAGAAGAGCAGACTCACTGAGGGTAGAGGTTGAGATGTGCCCGATTAACCTGATTAAACCGCCAAAGCAGATACTTCGAGGCACGGTTGATGTCATTTCCACCTGAGTAATCTGGAAAGTAGTTGCACAGAGGCGAACGAGCCAGCCTGACTCTAAAAAGATCGACCTTGTTCAAGAAGAGGATGATACTAGTGCGCATGAACCATCTCGAGTTGACGACCGAGTCGAAAAGAACTAAACTCTCCATCATACGATTCTGTTTTTGTTAGCTGTTGGTACGAGCCTCGATACTGACAAAAGCTTACCTGATTGCTCTCCTCCAATAAGACCTGGTCGTACTCGCTCAAAGCAACACAGAAGATGATTGACGTGACGTTCTCAAAGCAGTGGATCCACTTCTTTCTCTCACTTCGTTGTCCACCAACATCAAACATGCTGCAAGGCACTGTCAGCTGATAGACCAAACACTGCTTCTGTAAAGGGGCTTACTGTATGCTGAGGGAACCCATGGTAAATCTCGTCTCATAGATACCGGTAGTCTTCGTTCGCGCTCTCAGAACATCCATTTCCAAAGGACAGAAGTCTGGTGCAGCAATTCTATTAGCCTCTTCAAAGAAACTATTCCTAGTCAGTATTTCCACCTCCGGTGACCTAAACAGGAACACATACTAGGGAGCGGAATCCATAAGGTAGAATTCGCTTTGTCTCTCCATCAGTTCTCCAGAAACGGCACTGTCCTTCCACAACGATGTTACCGCTACGCCGACTTTCTGATCCAGGGGTGTGTGAGGGTCGGGGTTGACTGTATAGTCGAGGAGGTAATCGCTAAAATCGACATTGGCGGGGTCTGTTGGTGTAATGTCCATTTGTCGCATAGCGCTGATCAATGCCTTGGAGCAGTCAACTAGATTCTTGTAGACTGTCAGCCGATATAGCGCCAGCTCGTCTACTGTGTAACCATTTTGGTGGATAATCTTCATCTGCTTGACGATTGTCGACTTCCCGCTCTCTCCAGAACCTATCCAAAGGTTAGCATCAAGACTTGGGCACCGTTATGACAGGCTGCAAGTCAGCCGCAATATGTAACCAGCAGTGGAAGTTCTGTGGCGCATCACAATTCGAAAAAGGGTAGTTTACCCAGCAGCAAGATCTTGCATTCTCGGCGAAGTTTCTTCGAATCCTCTTCCAGCTTCTTATCTATCTGCTGGCTTCTCTTCTTCTGTTCTGTCTCCTCCGTATTCGTGCTCATGCAGGAGCCCATGTTGCCGACGTTCCCAGGAACTACAGACGAAGCCTTCCTTCAAGGTCTTATTCGGTGAGGGTGGGCACCTAGATACCATTGTCAGCAAAGCGCTGCAAACTAGGCTAGCAGTGTGCGCTCACCCAGCAGTTATTGCTGATGTCGACAAAACTGGTGGTGTCCCAAAGCGAGGTACTATTTGGCGCAGCCTTGCTGTCACGGCGGTGACCTCCGCTTTCAATCAGAAGCACTTTGTAGTGGCGGCAATTGGAGCTTGGTAAAGGTTTGCAATGCTTGCTATCTGCTGTGATTTGGGGTGTCGCAGGCAAGAATTATCGTATGTAGGTGGTCTGCTGCGATGATCTGCTTAATCGTCACACCAAAGTGTATATCTTAACCCGGTCCCATACGTAGTACGGCTTTCTGCTTCGGGCGGCGCAATGCTCAGAGCTGTTGTGATAGCCGTAGATGTAATGCAGAGTTGTTGCTAAAGCAAAGTTCGAGGATCGGGGGTGCAAGCTGATCCAAGCTTCGAGTCGTGGTGGATGTCGAACTGAGGTGGTAGCAGTGGATCAATGCTGCTAAAGATCGGCTCCACTTAGACTTGGCGTTCGGCTTCGTCTGGGAGCGGCTGAGTTTTAGTACCACTAGACAGACAACCAGTAGTAGTAACGTTCATTGGATGTAATGCTGTCCTAATAGCGTCGTTTGATGTTATTATAGAAATAGCAGAGGCCTAGATCACGGTGTGGAATGTGAAGCGGGAGTTTGGGACACTGCGAAGCTTACAACAAAGGCGATTGTTACAGGGTCAGTCTTCTGTAATACCTACCTACCTCCTATGCTAAAAATGACTACACACAGCTCGGCTTAAGATCACATGAATAAGGTACTCTGTCTGCAATATAGAACGATCTAGGTAGCTGTAGAATCAATATCTACCAGCCATTCCGCTCTATTGCGACTAGACAGAAGCCATTCCATTATGAAGCTAACTAGCAGTCTTACGTCTCTTCTTCCCCTCTCTTCCCTTGACCTGACACATAATAGCTCTATCCGCACCATACCATCCTGAGCAGCCTCGATATTTCAGTACAAAGCGTGTCGTCTTAAGCATCCCTTTCGGGATCCAAGCAATCCCAAGTCCAGAGATCTCAGCTTTGCGTGGCACATAGGGGCTCAGATTGATATCAACATCAATCCCCTTTCGTAACCCATGTTCTACCCAGGCAGGTATTCTGTCAAATCTCCTATATCCAATACACAGGCCTGCCTGGTCTTTTTCCATGCCAGTCAAGCAGACTTGGAGATGCCTAGATCGCTTGTTCGCTACTTCTTACTAATCATACTTAGTATTACCCCACTTCCATTAGCCGTGGCAAGACTTATCAGCCCCACAAACTCACCGCTGCCAGTTCTTGTAATCTGTAGGCCCTACCCTGCTATCGATAGCTCCAGGCTTGAGCTTCGAGCCTCTCATCCACTTCAACATTCCCATTCCCACTTATAACTCAGACCAGCTCAAGAACACGCCATTTGGCATCCTCTTTCGCTATTCACTGCTTGTCCTCTCATTTTTTCTACCCAAAACCTACAAATATCCTATCCTAGAAATCACATAGAGCTTCTCCATCGCTCTCAACACACCAATTGGCAATATGTCAAACTTCGCCGCTTCCCGCCAACGTCGTCCTTCGACTGGAGCTCCTATTTCCGAGCTCAAAGGTCCCATTGGTCCCGCAGGAGTCTCTCGTCCAAAGCACAAGCGTACATTCACAGGTTTCGGAGCTGGAGACATCAAGAGTGTCGAAGGTAAGCTTCTCTCCTTCCTCTCCAGCCTACCCCTCATCCAATTCAACCGCTCAACCAACACCTTACCAATACAATACAGCATCGATTCCCGAGCCCCAACGCGAAGCATGGAAGAGATTCCAAGCCAAACCATTCGAAACCAAAGATGATTTCGAAAAGGAAGTCGTCCGCCATGTCGAGACTACGTTGGCACGTAGCATGTTCAACTGCGATGAGACGGCTGCATATGCAGCTGCGAGTCTGGCGTTCAGAGATCGATTAATCACAGAGTGGAATAAGACGCAGCAGCGGCAGACGTTCGCGGATACGAAGAGAGTTTACTATCTCAGTTTGGAGTTCTTGATGGGAAGAGCGCTTGACAATGCGATGTTGAATGTTGGGTTGAAAGATGTTGCTAAAGGTAAGCTTGCATCTAAGCCATTGAGCTTCCAAGAGTACGGGGGTGTACTGATAGCTTTGCAGATGGTCTTGGCGACCTTGGTTTCCGCATTGAGGATATAATTGAACAGGAGCACGATGCAGCTCTCGGCAATGGAGGTCTCGGCCGACTGGCTGCTTGCTTCTTGGACTCGCTTGCTTCGCTCAGCTATCCTGCTTGGGGATACGGTCTACGATACAGATACGGCATCTTCAAGCAAGAGATTGTTGATGGCTATCAAGTCGAGGTTCCAGATTACTGGCTTGACTTCAACCCTTGGGAGTTTCCACGACACGATATTGCCGTTGATGTGAGTCCTTCTTTGCTGGCTGCATGAGGATATTGCTAATGGCTCAGATCCAATTCTATGGAAACATCAGAAAGTATCAAGATGATACCGGCAAGACTGTTGTGGTCTGGGAGGGTGGTGAGATTGTCAAGGCAACTGCTTACGACGTCCCAATCCCTGGCTTCGACACCCCTGCTACAAACAATCTGCGTCTTTGGTCCAGCAAAGCTGCGAGTGGTGAATTTGACTTCCAAAAGTTCAACAATGGTGACTACGAGAGTTCGGTGGCTGACCAACAACGAGCCGAGACCATCAGTGCTGTCCTGTACCCTAATGACAGCCTAGATCGTGGTAAAGAGCTTCGTTTGAAGCAACAATACTTCTGGGTGGCTGCCTCGCTTTACGACATTGTTCGCCGTTTCAAGAAGACCAAGCGTGCTTGGGGTGAATTTCCTGATCAAGTCGCCATTCAATTGAACGATACTCACCCAACGCTTGCTGTTGTCGAACTCCAGCGTATTCTCATCGATCTCGAGGGATTGGAGTGGGATGAGGCGTGGAATATCGTCACCAAGACTGTGAGTACAAATTACCGCATACTTCCTCAGCATCCGCTTAATCTCTCATAGTTCGGATACACAAACCACACTGTTCTGCCTGAAGCTCTGGAGAAGTGGTCTGTGCCACTGTTCCAAAACCTCTTACCAAGACATCTCTCCATCATCTACGATATCAACCAAACTTTTCTCCAGTCGGTCGAGCGTAAGAATCCCGGCGATCGTGACTTGCTTCAGCGAGTATCAATTATCGAAGAATCTCAGCCCAAGATGGTCCGCATGGCATACTTGGCCATTGTCGGGTCTCACAAGGTCAACGGTGTTGCCGAACTTCACTCCGATCTCATCAAGACTACGATCTTCAAGGACTTTGTCAACATCTTTGGTCCCGACAAGTTTACTAACGTCACGAACGGTATCACGCCTCGAAGATGGTTACATCAGGCCAATCCTAGACTATCAGCGCTCATTGCTTCGAAGCTTGGTGGTTTGGCCTTCCTCAAGGATCTCACACTTCTAAATGATCTTGAGAAGTTTGCCGATGACAAGGATTTCAAGAAGGACTGGGCTGAGATCAAGCATGCAAACAAAGTGCGGCTTGCTAAGCATATCAAGACAACTACTGGGGTCACAGTCAACCCATCAGCTTTATTCGACATCCAAGTCAAGCGTATACATGAATACAAGCGTCAACAGATGAACATATTCGGTGTCATCCATCGTTACCTTACCATTAAGGCAATGGGCGCAGAAGAGCGCAAGAAGCTTGCTCCACGTGTCTCCATCTTCGGTGGTAAGGCTGCTCCGGGTTACTGGATGGCCAAGACCATCGTACATCTTGTCAACAGTGTTGGAGCTGTCGTCAACAATGACAAGGATGTAGGAGATTTGCTTAAGGTCATCTTCTTGGAAGACTACAATGTCTCGAAGGCCGAGATCATCGTCCCTGCCAGCGATATCAGTGAACATATTTCAACAGCCGGTACTGAAGCCTCTGGAACCTCGAACATGAAGTTCGTTCTCAACGGCGGTCTCATCATCGGAACCTGTGATGGTGCTAACATTGAGATTACCCGTGAAATCGGAGCTGAGAACATTTTCCTCTTCGGCAATTTGTCGGAAGATGTCGAAGATCTCCGCCACGCTCACACTTACGGAAACCGCGATATGGACGCAGATCTAGCCAAAGTCTTCGAGGCCATCAAGGGCAACATGTTCGGTGACGCCAATTCCTTCAGCGCACTCGTCGGTGCTGTCGAGAACCACGGTGACTACTATCTCGTCTCCGATGACTTCCACAGCTACATCACCACGCAAGACATGGTTGATGAAGCCTACAGGGACCAAGATGAGTGGGTTTCCAAGACCATCATCAGCGTCGCTCGCATGGGCTTCTTCACCAGTGATCGCTGCATCAACGAGTACGCAGAGAGTATCTGGAACATTGAGCCTTTGGTCCCGGAGACTGAAGGCCAATCTGGTCTAGAGCGTGGCGAGTTGTAACTTGCATGACTACTTTTTACGGTTTTTTTGGGATGGGAGAGCGAGCGATGGGAGGAGCATAAAACGGACGGGACCAGACCACTTTTTGGTACATACTTGAGAATGACTTTATGATAATAATGGGGATAACAGATTGCATTCGGGTGCGCTCTATCAATTAATGACGTACCTACCCTTTTTATAGTAGTCAAAGCTGTCATTGAGCTATAGTCTACTCCATCTCTGTGCAACTCGATACATCGTCTGCTATACAAGTGTGGGTTGATCTTGAAGAAAGAGGCGTTATCGAAGCTTACTACAGTACAGATAGCAGAGAATTGAAGCATAGGATTTGGTCTGCAAACCATATTGGACAGGGATATCCGTCTTCACTCCATGCTGGATCTGGTTGAAGATCTGTCAAATTGACTACTGTCATTGGAGCACATTGCCAGTCTTTTCTGATCAAGAAGCCCAATTAGCTACTAGCGTGTATGATAGCAGATACAAGCGTTGCTCTCCTTCAAGCCGTTTACTGTCTTGAGGAACCCAATTGCATTTCAACTCACACTCTGAAGCTATATTATTCGTGTACTACTGTGTTGAGAAATGAATGCTGAAGATTTTCCTAGTGTGTATGTCCTGATGATCATGGACAGTTGAGGCCACAGTTGTCGTTTGTGATGGAGTTGTTTACGCGGCTAATGGCGGGGGAAAGGCTTTGAGAGCAAAGAGGGAGGTTCCCTTGCCGTTGTCTCTTCTCAAGCTTCGCAGTCGAGGAGCCGAAACTATCAACCACATGGCGGCAACCGACTCTACTCAAGGTCTCCAAGCACGACACTTGTCCAGGCATATTACAAGAGCAGGCATGAGAACGGGAATGCGCTTGATGTCTTGTCATTCGCTGTCCAGCGGATCTTAAATTTGGGAAACAATATCTTTTACCAATAGGTATTGGATGTTACTAGTTTGCTTGGCTGGCGAGGAGAATCCACATTCCATCCAAAATACCAGAACTTGCTATAGCTGTAATTAATCCCCCCCTACCTTGATGAAAAGACACCGCCGCGTCACCGCGTTCGAATACTGAGTAAAATCGCCAATATGCTACATCAATAACTAAGCTTATGTTGCCCTTTCACCCTGACTGATTGCCTCATTAGTATACTGAACGCCAGCCATTTAACATACACAAACAACCAAACAAAAGCCTGCATTAACCCTACTTCCTCTCCCGCCAAATAAAAACTCTGTTTTAAAAAACAGCAACTCCAAGCCATATCTACGCAAAACCTCCCGCTCTACTAGTAGTCTTTCGGTGTCTTCCGTGCTCGTGTACATGACTGACTTCAGTGTGTCTACAAATTAAGAGCAAAAATCTGTCCCTGAAGGCCTGAAAGGTACTCCAGTTCGTGTGATCAGACTGAGTATGGGAAAATTTGAGTGTGGTTTAATGTTGAAAGGGTTTCTTCCCTCCTCGTCAACCCGATAATACCAGGACTTCGACAACGACAACGATAACGACAACGGCAACGACAACAACGTATTACCAAATCCCTCCACCGCCAACACGCTCACCGCCAAGAATAAAAAAGCATGGTAGAAATTCCAAAAAGTAAAGATCACCAGGAAATGGCAAAAACCTACTCGTTAGTCATCATCGTCTTCCGGACTAGGCGTTTGTTAAAGCAGGAGACACCTGAAGCCTGGTAATATTTCAACTTAGGGTTTGTTTATTAACGATCGTATGTTGCCGGCTCATCAGACTACTTTGCCTTGAACGCATTCCACTGCGCCACCTGTACACCTGATTTGGAAGTGTGGTTTTGGGAGGAGGATTATATGGATGCTCCTCTTATCTCGACGACTGTTTCGTTAGGTGGTGCACTGCATTGGACAAGTGCTATGTTGATTGCACTTTGGGGTTATGGCATGCCACGCGATTAGTTGGAGGTAGAGAAGTTGGTATGCCGATGGTTTTGTTTTGGTCTTGGTAGGTGAGTGAGTAGTCTTCTGTCTGAGTCTGCGCTGCGATTAGGTGCTGGCTGGAAGGCGTTGAGCGGGGATTGGTGTGTTCTTTCCTCCAAAGCCGGGTCTCTTGCTGCAATTGCTAGTTTGATTGGCTATGGCTATGCGTCTGATGTTTGTTCGAAGCGTTGTGCTGTGTTGGTATACTGCGCTGAGATTGAAACATAGGTGGAAATCAGAACTGGCTGCACAATGGGCAGCTATCTTCCCAAGCTTCTGTGTCTTGCTCTTCAAGCTCTTGAAGCTGCTTCGCCGTTAGTTTCCAGAAGCGCAGTGGATGGTCTGGTTTTAAATAAAAACCCAGTCTTCTCTTGTTGCTCTCTCGCCGTCCTTGTCCAAGATCTTACGACTCCGCAGATTTAGAAGTGGTAAGCTGCAAATACCGTTTCGTGCCAACACTGTGTCTAATGCCATCATCTATTTTTCCTTCTAGAGCTACTTGGTCTTCTGTTCATTGCAAGAGGACCAAAATCCCGCACCGGCTGCAGGCAACCATACATCCACGATCTACTTTACTCCAACAGCATCAAATACGCAGACGACAACTAGTTAGTCTCTCATGACTCATTTTCCCCTTCAATCTCAAACGTTTCTGACTTGCATACAGGCGGATCCGTGCCTCCACCCACACGGTAGGGTAGCAAGAAATGGATAGCAGGGCCAATTGCCGGCTGTGTTGCGATCTTCATAGCTACAGCGGTATTTGTGGTCTTGCTCCGACAGCGTAAGCTGCGTCAATGTCGTGGAACGCAGCAGGATGGGACTGAGGTTGATGGAAAAGCACAGCTTCACACCGACCCTGTCGATCCAATCAAGTACAAGGCAGAGCTACATATCGATCGCAACTTCAAAACCCACGATATTGATGCAGTGTTTCAAAAGATAGCGCCTGAGCTGCCTGTAAGCGAGGAAGTAAAGCTTCAGATAGATTTTGCAGACACTCATGAGGGTAACGAAGCTCCGGCTCAGCATAATATATTAGAAGGGGTAGATGGTGGTTGAACACATTATACCCAAACTCTCCGTCGAAAACCAATACCTTCAACTACGCAGCTAGACATTTAGCTCGAATACGTGTCACAGCTGTGAGGGTACAAATGAAGTTAAATAAATTCCAGGCTAATCGTAAGTAGTTTGAGCATCTTTGCTCATTCCACTCGAATGGTTCGACATTAAGAAGTGAACAGTTTGTGAGACTTCTCAGTGAATGTTCATTTTGGGGCTAATAGCCTCTTAGGTTCTTCCAAGCACAAAGTCGGGTGGGCTATCATATCCGCCACACTCTTAGGACAACCAGTAGTCCGCCATCGACTTTCTTGAATCGGAATAACTCAGGTAGACATATTCCCAAAGGTCTTCTAGAACAATACATCATCAGCAGCGATACTCTGAATGTATCAAGTTCTGGTGCTTCGATCCTCGCCATTTCAAGCTACGAAGCATTGCAGAGTCAGACCCAGACACTGAGCTCCTCAACTCTTGTTAATGGCTACAAGAATAGATTCATAACTTCATACGTGGATTAATTTGCTTGGCCCATGCACAATGGTTCTCTGATATATAGGTATAGCATCCCCGGCTGTCTAGTTCTCCATCTCGCCATAGCTCCTCCTCATTTTCCTGTATTCTCATATGCTGTTGCCTCCTTTCATTTTCAACGCTGTCGAGCTACAAACTCAGTTTCTGTCACGCATTTGAACACCTTGGAGGTCATCAAAATCTATACGGCGATACCTCGAAGCGACGGCCTAGTATGAGCTCATCCGAGTCATCCCTTGTAAGAGTAGACTCCGTGCATTCCAAACCACCTGAGCATAATTACCAGGCTACTGAGGAGGAATCACCAGGTGAATATTCTTATGCATAAATGCTATATTGCTCTATACTGAGGACAATGTAGATTCAGAATCACAATCGACTGCTACAGGCACTAACGAAGTTGAATCTCTCGGCAAATCATCTTCGAGACTTATCCTAGATGAATCTAGCATCAAATAACAGTACATCGATAACTTCACGCATATTAAAAGCAAGAACTTCGATGCTTTTCGGAAGTGAATCGAAGCCGACAAGGTATTTGCTCTCGGAGACTCAACGTCCAAGCATGACCCAATTCGACAGCTACGACTTTCAGCTTTCAACATTAATGTCGATTACAATGATGGTCGATGCGCCCTTGTAGATCTTGCGGACCATGCGCCACGATCGCATCAGGAGCATAGCCCTGGTGAAAAGCAGTGGATTGACGACAACCACTCTCGTGATCGCCTTCTTCAAGCTTTCATGTAAAATGACAAGCTCAGCGAAGAAGAGAAGATGGAGGAAGAAAATCCACTCTTTGAACTTGAGGATGAGCGATATCATATCATCCGGCAGTCCAGAAAGCTCCTTGGAAAAAGACCATCTCCAAGGCAAACAGATCAAAGAGCTCGTCACTCTAAGGGGAAGCGGAACAAGAAGCGTTGTCAACGCCTCGCTTGTCCAGCAGAAGCATACCGTGCTGAAATGCAACAGCAGGCTCACCATAATACCGTACTTCCAGCAGAGCTAGCCCAGCCTCGATTTCCGAAGCTCATGCAGTTCAGCTACCCCTACTACTGAGAGGTTGGTGCCTTGCTACTATTCGCAGCTGGTGGGCACTGAATCGAGAGGATGAAGCAATTTTAGTATCACGCACACCAATTTGAGCTTGTCGGGACTGCTTCGCAGATAGCCGAAAGACTTGGCGCTTATGGCGACTATGATATCCTCAATGCCGTTATTGACAATGACGATACGACGGAACTGATCAACGATTCCGCCTATGGTGCTGATAGACGTGGTCATCTTCAATAGACGAAAAATGACTTTGACATCAATGAAAACGAGAAGGTCTATATTGTAGAGCCCATGTGTATGAATGGGATGGTGTCATACCGCTTGTCTTCTTCAATAGTGTGCTTGTGGATGAGCTGGTCGCGAAGGCTACGTTGAAGCATGGCTTCATGGGCTATACCGTGACGATTACCAACGATTGAGAGAAGTTCTTCTACCAGCACCTGGCTAGACCCGAGAGGAGAGTGTTATCGGTAGCTAGATTCGTGGGTAATATAACAGGACCGCAGATGGAACATGCGCCGCACGTTGCGGTGGAGGATGAAAAGCTGCGGCTTCGCTTGATGATGCACTTCTGCGCGACCAACGGATTGGGACAGATGCCTTTTATGACATTTTTGGAAGGTATCAGAGAATTCCAAAATGCCATCATGTTGAGTTAGTATGGTGCAGAAATGACTGACACGTCTTAGGTGCTCACTTCAAAGTGTTTCCTCTTGGATGGGTAGAGGCTCCACAGTTGCCATCCATCAACAACCTGGATGCGCCCAATGCTTCCAAGTTCGGCAAAAATATCTGGCTCGTCTTCTTAGCAGAAGTTCCGGATAAAGGCATATTACATCCGTTCCAATCCATCAACCTCGTTGGCTATACCATTTCAGCAGCTCCCAGCGCTGTTGACCGCGAGCGCGGTCGGGTTAAAAGGAGTGGCATCGGGATTCATCCGATTGGGGAGATGCTGCTCAAACTCTTCGCGGCGCAGGCTCGCATGTATAGAGAACGCTAGCATCTCCAAGACTTTGCTGTCAACATCTAACGTACGGACAAATTTGTGGGAATCAGGAGCGCGAATGATTTCTCCTCAAAGTACTGGCTGTATGGGAACTCGCATGAGAATCCAAGTACTTATGTAGAATAGCTGTCGGCGAGGGGAGTATCAAGCTTGGTTTGCGTCGCTGCTCGTGGATGTAGACCCGTGTGGCGGGAGAATGAGGGCCTTATTTGCTATCACCCCGACTTGGCAGTTCATCGGGCTTTTGTGTCGGACGAGGTCAGCACCAAGAAGAAGGCCGAGGTGATCGCTGGCCTGAACGACGAGAACCCACCTTTTTGCTGCGCAGCCTCGAGCACTCTGAGTTTCTACGCGAAAAAGATAGGCATCTTTGCCGCCGTGGGTGCAAGGCACACGCCGCCACCTGGCTCATGGCCAGTTTACATGCAGGGATTCAACTTCGTGGGCTTGAGTTCAAGCTCGAGCTGGGGCTCAGACAACGAGGATGGCATCCAAGATGACTCTGAATACCAGCTCTTTATATACAGTACCAATGTCATCCAGCACCCCAACACCGCCGTTGACGGCCCCATGTTCGGTGGGTGCAGCTTCAGCTTCAGCTTCAGCGTCAGCATCCGCACCCACAAATAACACGTCAAACTGTCCAACCAAGGCTTCAACGGCGTCGGCAACTTCATCATGCTCAGGGCAATAGCGTTCAAGGGTCAGGTAGCGCAGGACTTGCTGCCAGCGGAAATGCCGGTCGAGTGCAAGAAGCTGGGAATGGTGGTGCATCTAGGGCGGACCAGGGATGTGGGGGAGTGGTGCTATGATTGTCTGCGCTATTTCCTAGTGGAGGAGATGTGCGGCACCTGCGGTTTGAGGTGGGAGATGACGAGGTAGCTGTGGGCGCCGAGGAGGGAGCGATGCAGGAGTGGCTACGCAGCCGATATTTCTGGCGAGACCTTCGTGTTAATCAGTGGGAGCTTGTTGACGACAGCTTTAGCCCTCCTCCTAACGGGCGTTTAAAAAACGGAGTATGCCAGAGGTGATATCTTGCGCTTTGATGGTTTGGTATAAGATGCCGCTACTCCTCTTGGTGAAGGATCTGGTGCTGGTGGGGGATGATTTGGAGCGAATGAGGTGAATTTGGGAATGATACAGTTGGTCTGTAGGATTGATGGAGCCTGTTGAGGGAGGTAGTTTCTGAGATTAGATTGAGGGGATTGTTATGATTTGACTGGAGTGAGAAGTAGCATAAAAGTGATTATCAGCGCGTGGATTTATTATAATGAAAATATGCTAAATCGATTTCCTGTACATAACGCTATTCATGACGTGTAACTAGAGATGCATAGTGCCACAATTGCATGTTGCATTCAGTGTATTCGAGGCAAGTGGTGGAGGGCTGCAGATAGGTAGGTGGTTCTGCGGAAGTCACGTGAAAAGGGGTTAAGCGAGAAAGCTGACCCATATCTGAATGGGTAGGTGTATGGATGCTGTACACACAAGCAAATCTATAGATTGCTATCAGTTCACCAGTAACACCATCGCAGATAACTAAGACCGTATTACACACTTTACTCTTCAATAGCCTCAGCCGCAGCCTTTTCTTTCCTCTTTCGTTTCCTCTCTTTCTTGGCCTCTTCTCCATCCGTATCGTGTTTCCGCTTCTTTTCCTTCTTCTCCTCATCTTCATCCTCGGCATGTTTCCGCTTCTTTTTCTTCTCCTTGACCTCGCCATCCTCCTTTGGCGCCTCAAACTCTGATTCCCTTGCCTTCAGCTTCCCAGCTTTCTTCTCCTTCTGTTTCTCCACACGCTCCTCTCTCACAGCTCTTTCTTTCGCTCCCTTGGCCAAAAAGTACTCCCCGCTCTCGATCTGCTTGTCCACCTTACTCTTCTCCTGCGGTGGCGGGAAGGGCGTATACACCTTCTTGCTCTTATCCGTAACATTTCTCGGCACGCGACGTTTCTGCAGATTGCGCTTCTTGAAATGCGGTAAGAAGCGGTCCCAGCTCTCACCTGCCAGATCGGGGTCTTTTAGGAGTTCGCGCTTGATCATGAGTTCTTTGATGTGGTAGATCGGATGCACGTTGTCCATGCAGTCTTCGACTATCCGGCGGAGTTCTTTGAGGCCTTTGTAAGGTCCCATTGTTGCAATTGTATTTCCCTGTACCAGCATGTAACATTCTGTGAGGAGCTCCAACGCTTTCAAGGTACTTCCGTTCGGCCCCAGTATCCTCTGTCTTCGCTTCACAAATCTTTCCTTATTCCGCACCAAGTTCCGGATCTTAATCACGTCGCACGCCACACCATCATCCAGTATCTTGATAGCCTGCGGAGCAGGTACCGAACGTGCAAGCAGCTTAATCAAGTCCCGCGCGTTAAGAATCGAGGCCGGATCGTAGGTTTTCCGTGTCGTTTTCACAGTCATGGAACCCTCCACCAAATCGAGCGTGCATGCGATGCCATATTTTTCGAGAGAGCGGGTTATGAGGGGCCATGCTTCACGCAGATAGACTTCGCGATATTTGGGGAAGAGTGTTGCAAAGGAGGATTCTTCGAGAAAAGTGCCGCCGGCGTTGTCTTCAGGCCTGAAAGGCTCGACCTGGGATTGTTAGCTATGGGTTTCGGAAGAGGGGAGGGAGTAGTTTACCTTCCATTTGTCGATGTCATCTGTGTCCCAGGGCTTCTCTTTCTTGTGTGTAGAAGGCATCTTTGGTTTGTGGTGGCTATTTGCTTGCGAAAGTTACTGCGGATAAAAAAGCTTAGAATCTGAGCTTCAGAACTTCAGACGCTAATCTGGGCTGATGGCGGTCGTGGTTTGATTAAAAAGGGGGTACATTTAGCCTAAGATATGAACGCTGTTTTCGCGTATAGCGCCACATATCAGGTTTCAGGGTGTGGTTTTAGCAACACCGCTTGTGTGCAGCATCACCCTCATTAACGGATTCATTGTATTGACTAAATTAAGGCGATGTTATAGACTCAGGTTCGTAAATCGTCTATTGACGATTTTGCGAAGGGAAAGCAGATCTCAGCAAGGTTCGCATGATTGGTCCACCGTTCGGACGGTTAATACTGTGAGCCCTAAGACGCGGATCATTCCAGCGTTCCCATTATCAAAATGTGGAGGCTTCATTGCACTTGACATCGCCTTCATACTTCACCTGTACTTCGTACCTACCTACTTACCTACCTGTACTTCAGGCGTGAAGTACGGCGTAGTACTTCTGCTTGAAGAGTAGTCTGTCTCGTGCTCATGGTGGTCGCCAGGGAAGTAGATTTCTGGCGGAGAGAGATTCGTACCAGGCTTCTTCGGTGTCGGTTTTAGCACCTGTTGTACTTCTTCCACATTTCCCGCCAACCTTGTAGAGGACACTTTACATATTTGAGAATTCTTCACATTAGAATTCTTGTGGTAATGGCTCATTCCATCTAGACGTATTAACGGTGCGTTGGCGGTGTTGAATCTCGTACCTTGCATGTTCCTGATATAGATCTGCAGATTGCCATCGTGAGCTAGCTCAGATAGCTTCTTATCTGCATTTGGAAAGGGGCGTCCCTCTATATCACAACAGACATCGTTGAAATCTTTTCAACTTCTCTTTCTTTTGAGATCCAGCTTGTAATAAACTCGAAGACCGATATTCATTAATTCACCTTTTATTATATACCCCAGACAGTCTAACACTCGTTAATACATCGTGTCATTCATTTGAGCGCGTCTGGTCCAACTTGATTTTCAGCAGCATAGATTCAATCGATCCCACGAAGTCAATATAGCGAATTCATTCTCTTACAACAATCTAGCAATACACACCCGAGACAACACAACATCTCGATCCCATCGTGCTACTTCCGAAGGCGAACTCCCCCTTTCCAACCGCAATCACGGCTTCCACACTCGCACCAATCTACAGGCCTTCGGCCACAACAGATCACCACCATCCCATACCCACAGGACCAGCCAGAGTTTTACCACCATTTACAGCAATCCGCGCGGTAGAATATGGGAGGCCTTCACTCCCGGCTATAGAACCAATTTCACGCCGCTCCTCTACTACGTCGACACATACACAGAATCCGTTGCACCACAGTGCATCTCTGCCACAGCTCCCGGGGCTATCAGCTCTATCTTCGGGCGCGAGCTCACCACAATTTAGGTATGTCTGGACAACGGCGGGGTGGTACATGGCGATGCTTTTGGGAACGAACGCGCGACCATGCCAGACTATCTTCCCAACACAGATTGTTGCACTCTGTGGATACTGTAGGCAAGTGCAGGCTTTGAGGGATAGGTGTTGGTATATTCGGGAATCCATGCACTACGAGAGTGAGAATTTCTGGCAGTCCAGAACTCCGAATACTCCACTCGACGGTTCTTCAGGAGAGCAAGACATCAGGCCTGTGCTGTGATAAAGCTAGTCTCACTACTTGGCCCCATTGTATCATTTGGAGAGAACGTTCCGGATCACTGCACGGGAAACTTTGAAGCTTTAAGTTCACTTGCTTTTTTCCAAGTCCATTCTGCTCCTAGAACATGTCAAGTTGTTTGGCACATCATATGGTCCATGGATCGCAAGATTACGGTGGCAGATATAAAACTGGACCAACTACCAAGCGACCTTTCGTTTTGTCAAGTCTCGCATCGATCTTCAATATAACTGAACCCATACTGACCATCACAGAGCATTTAGTATGAACGTTGGTGGGCTTGGATTTCCTACGGCTTCACCAGCAGCCACATCTGCTGGAGGTCAGAGCAGCAACTCTCCCGTAAGCTATTCACCTTCTAACTTCCGTCCAAACGTGTTTCCCATTGGCAAGTTGTGCGGTTGTTGTCTTGGACAGCATTCACTCTTAAATCTGAGCCTGAACAAAGGGCCCGGCAGTCCAAATGCCAAGACACTAGTCTCCACCCGCAAGTGCATCCTCAAATTTTTGTTTTCTTATCGATTCTATTGTTATCGTTATCAATCAACATGGCATCGATTGACCAGATACAACAGCCCGTCTGTCAAAACTGCCAGACGTCAACCACGCCGTTATGGCGACGCGACGAAATAGGTTCTGTGCTTTGCAACGCATGTGGCCTTTTCCTGAAGTTACACGGTAGACCGCGTCCGATAAGCCTGAAGACAGATGTTATCAAGAGTCGCAACAGAGTTAAAAGTTCAGGGACCGGGCCGCATGGTGCGAAGAAGAAGGTATGTTACGAGTGAAGCATGGCGCATTTGCGCAGGTTTCTTATCGCTTTGCGCGACAAATGACTAATGCGATACGCAGAGTCTCTTTGATCAAAATGGCATGGCTAGCATGAATGGGATGAACGGGATGCATGGAATGGAACACACACACTCTGGGTTAATGATGGCGCAAAGAAGGACGTCACAGAAATCAGCCAACGGACATTCCGACGGATCAATATCCCCTATTTCACGGACTGCGACACCGTCCATGTATGGGAGTCAATCGCAAGGACTGCCAACGTTCAACAATGGAGGCCATCCTTTGGAGGAACAATACAATCACTCACAGTCGCTACCACAGATGCATCCGTTACGTACACAATCCCCTTCAGGACGTTCTGCATCGCCGATGAACGGTCATCGCGGTCTGGAGATACCACAAACATACGAACAACTCATTGCTGAGAACTCATCACTTAAGACTCGCGTCAGCGAACTCGAGGTTATCAATGAGCTTTTCAGGGGTCGTGTCACACAGCTTGAGCAGGATGAGAACAATGCGCGCCGTGGAGAGGACATGCGCCGCGAGTCGGAACACAACCTGAACATACGCTTGGGAGAGTCACAACGTCGGGAAAACCAACTTAAGAGTCGACTCGATGACCTGGAGCGCGAACTGAATGATCTCAAGGAGGGTGCGCCGCCGATGAAGAAGCAGCGAGTAAATGTGAGTACAGCCTAGTCTGAACATCGCTACATGCTTCGATAGTCAACTGACATTTTACGTAAGAATGGGGATATTGTTGGTGAAAGCGAAACAACTACACCCAATTCCACCACCTGAAAGCCCATCACCACCCTAGCTATCTAGTTTCAACATTTTCCTTCAATGATATCTAACGATTCTCTTTTGTAGTAGCTTCCCACGAGAAGCACTGTACTACCAACAAAACAAAGTTTTGCGACATACACCGAACTTTTGCTTTGCAAAATCGCCGACGGCAAGCGCGATGCGATACGCTCTTCATAATGCCAAAAACTAATATCTACGGATGGAGCGGATATGGGATACAGGGTACAACGGGATATCTAGGAGTAGATAGGGCTGGCTTTACTTTTAGTTTGTGTTATACCACCGAAGCGGACGCATTTCGTTGCGCGGTCCAGAGGAGCACAATAAAAGTTCTTACCTCATCTCATTTCATCATGTCACGCCGACACTTTTTGGCTCATCTGACTGTTGGTATGTTGCAAGTACGGACTGTCGATACCTTGTTGTTGCCTTGCGAGCGTAACAAAGTTGAAAATCGGACCAGACGCATACCTCAACCACCGTTCATATTCCCCGAGAGGGCAAAGTGAACTGGAAAGCCCACGCAGCTGATCCTTTCTCTTGAGTTGCTTATCGCGATCATGCGGGCACAGCAAAACTTTTGCTTGGTGCTTGAATTAGGGGTGCTTCTTATTGGGTGATTGCGTTTCACGTGTGAACTGGAGGATGGTCATGTGATTGCTCCAACCGCAATAGACAGGGGTGGGAGTACTTCAGTACTCCCTAGATGATATTAAATTTGGCCACGAAATAGCCGATCACTTCGGGGTTTAAGTTCGTCCTTTCATTATCATTCATAACTCAAAGCTCATAACTCACCAAGGTACCCAACACCACCCCAGCGCCAGAATGCTATATATGCAGCGCACTATCCCAAGCAATGGCTCATCACATCATATATTCTCCAAAAGCTGTAAACAAGGCAACTAAATCTGTGCCCCCAACGCAGCAGCGACAGCCTCCGAGCGATCGACTGTGGGAGGAACCTCATCATCAGCTTTCCAAGCTTTCGACTCTTCTGCTACTACATGTGGCACTCCTGCCTCTTTCTCTTGCTCTTTCTCGGGCAATGCCTCAGGTAACGGCTTCGATTCTTCAGCTACTACACGCGGCACTTCTGGCTCCGATGAGGCCGTACGCACCGGCGTTGCAGCCGTAGGCGTGAGAGGAATATCCACAGAACTCTCCATCTCCTCATGGAACTTCGACGGCTCCATCTCACGCACTAGTGGCATACCCGTACCCATAGACTTAAGCGTATTATCTACCGGAATATCCATCTCCTCATGGAACTTCGACTGTTTCGGCGGCACTGGCAGCGGGTTACGCTCATGCTCAGCATTCGTCGGCGTCTTGTGCGGCTCCTCCGCTTGGAACAGACTCTCGTTGTAGCTTTTCGGTTTCGGACTCTCGAGTTGCAGCGGTGTAATCGGTAGGGGTTTCTCGTTCTCTTTCTCTTTGCTTAGGGTTGGCGAGGGCGTTGTCGATGATATACGGCCTAAGGCGATCTTGCGTTTCTCGCCTAGCCAGGTGCCCCAGCTTACTTTGCTTTGTGTGGGTTTGGTGCTGTTGCTGTCTGATGGTGAGGGTAGATGTAACGCAGCTGCTTTTTCTTGCTCGCGCCTGTTCTCTTCTTGTCGCCGGCGTTGGGATTCGCGGAGGGCTTCCATGTCTGAGTAGAGTTTGTTGAAGACTGTGCCTAGTTTCTCGCGTCCAGCCTCGAGGTTCTTGCCAATCACTTCTTTGCCGACTGCGAAACGCTCGTCTAGGTGGAGATCTTTCACCTGCTCTGCTATTCTCCGCTGTACATCGTCGATTGTGAGACCACCTGCGCATGGGTGTTTGGGCTCTACAATATCGAAGAGATGACTGTCGGTGTTCTTATTCCAGATTCTATAGTTCTCAGAGTGTGACCAGGCTTCTATCCAGTCGATGCCAAAGTCGTTTGCTGGGTCGCCGTCTACTTGTGGTAGCATGACTGATGAATTATGAGCGTGGAGTTGTAGGTAGTTGTGGCACTTCACCGAGGATAGTGCTGAGAGGAGATATTCCTCGAACTGGAGGCGGATGAACTCTTCTGAGCCGACATAGCCCATCGTCTTGGGCCTTTGAGGGTTTGCATCATCCCATGTGTCGTTGACCGATTGGGTAATGAAATCTATCCATCTTCGATCGGCAGCCGAAAGTGTAAGTGCTGCTCGTAAAGAAGTTGATGTAATGCTGATAGTGTCTTCATCGAGGTTGATCAAGATGTCACTATACCTATCCCTTTGTTGCAATAGCAGAGAGTTCGTGGACCCTACTATATACGACTTGGTGCCGTGATCTGCCAGAATATCAAGTTGCTGCAATGGCGTATATGGTCCAAACAGACTTCCCTAAATACTTTAGCACAGCTTTTGGAAGCAAAATCATACACTTACCCTGCCGAATATCTGTAACGGCAAACCCATATAGTTCAACAAAGATATCCTATCACTAGTCTTTAAACTTGTCGGCTTGACCAGATTTCGCTCATACGCATCCAACTCCGGATCCGCACAATCCTGCAAATTTCTCAACAGCCCCGGTATCAGCGATATCAGCGAAAACTGCATCATGCACAATCGCTCACACCTTGTCCCAAAAAGAAGCATCTTTCGAAATCAAATCAGCCTCCCTCCCTTCTCAGGCCCCTTCTCATTGGCGGATAGAGAACTCACCTTCGGCTGCAACAAACAGCACTTAAACAACACCAACGTCTGCCAGCGAAACTCCCTCACGAGCTCCCGTAAACTCATGCCCAAATACTCCTCTCTATCTTTCCCCCCATCCCCATCTCCATTATCGTCCCTCGTCTTCTCCTCGGCCAAACTCTCCTGGAAACGCCGCAGTATCTCGGTATCCCTGAAATCCTGCTGCTCGAACCACGCGGCTGTCACGACGCCCAGGCGCTCACGCAGCATGCCGAAGAACTGCGGCGAGTCGGCGATCACGACGACGGCTTTCTGCACCGTCGAGCGGGTGACGTCGAGGGGTAAGGGCGAGAGCTGCGATGAGGGTATTTGGCGCGTGCAGGAGATGCCGAAGAGCGATGTTGCAGGGACGTTTGGTCGCGAGGGCCGGAGGAGGGTGAAGTAGGAGAAATCTTCTGTTGAGCTGCATTGTATTGCAGCGTTAGCTTGCTTCCCTGTTGTAGTCCATTGCCTTGTAGGTACATAGAAGAGCAGACGATGGCTTACGCATGTGCGCCGTCGCTGAGTGCCATGAACGGGAGGAGAAACCACTCGTAGTCCACAACTGGATCATGGTCTTCTGCGGTGCCGAACCAGGTTTCTACCTCTGGGCCCCTGGCGCACTGTCAGTCTTTCCAACATCTACAGTGCGAACGAGCCCTACCTAGCATGGTGGAAATCAACGACCGAAACGAGCGGTACGAAGCCAGACGTGGAAGACTTGGTCCTGTCCTCCCCCTCCATCTTGCTGATAGCTGCGAGCTGCCCCCTCTTGAATATCGTTGTTTTATTTCTGGAAATACGCCGGAGCTATGTCGGTCAACACATAATGCCTACTCAAGCGAATTGGTGTGTTCAATGACAATTGCTGACTTTATGCTCAGTGGTCGTCGTGGAACTTGGGGAGCTGCAACAATTTTTGTGGATCACGTTTATCGTGTCAATCTGCGACTCGGCGATCAATCACCTAATAGCATTTTCAGAAATGGTCTCAAGAGTTGATTCTGGGAAGAGAGCTGCTATGTAGACATATTTTGCTGAAGGGCTTGGTGGTCATGTTCATGCTTCTCCGAGATCCTCTTCCTGACGGACTCGTGATTACCCTTCTTTTAGCTCCAGTCGATCTTTGACCACCTGCATGGCTAACGAATCTATAGATTAGCTCTGCCAGTTACGGATCTTGGATTCAAGCCATTCTGGTCTGAGCGATGGCATGTGAGATACGTTTAGTTTTACCTCCTTTGATTGAGATGGATGTGCAAGACAGAATGTGAGGGCTACTGCTGCTGGAGTGAGAACTAATGCGGAGTAGTATGTACTTAAGACTCTCCTCTTCTCTGAAAGTTCGACACCAGACCGATGTCTACTACAAGATCTATTGGTTTGGTTTTCTGTAACCCATATTGCTGCCTTGGTTGAGGCTTATACCTTGTATGGAAGAGATCAGACTCAGCAAGACGAGAATCTTGAGAGAATCGCATCGTTATTTAGAATATCTACACATCTTAATAGCGACCCCTTCGCCTGTGCCATGTATTTTGCGCCGTAAAAGAAAACAGGAAATACGTAGGAATGCCCTTCTCCCAAACCAAACGAAGAGCAGATTATGGTTTCCGCCCAAAGTACCCAAGCCCAAAGCCCGAGGGAATGTTGGAGCAAGTCGATGGCCCCTTCTCGAGATGTATGCGTTGCTATCAAAAGAATCTTCGGTTCTAATAACGCAGATCATTGACTATTCGTAAACTCCTCCATGGCAGTGTTGCCGCTTTCATCGACATTGTGATAGTCGAGGATCTCGGAATACCTACATAAAGAAGGCGAAGTCAGTCATACTTTCGATACTTCTGCAACCAGCACACGCTCAAGAAGACGGCGAGGCGCGAACCTGATGCCAGGCCCCTCAAGACGTCTCCTCCGCCGCCTGCTCTTGGTTGTATTCGTAAAGTTGCTCGTACATCATTATTTTCCAGGTGTCCACTGGGAGATCAGCGTCATTAAACGACCAATCAAATTTCTCTCCTGCCACAGGTTCATCCGTTGCGTCGTGGTATGGGGAAAGATATTCGTGGGCGAGAGCTGCGGTTGCCTTGATGCGCGTTCGGGGATCGAAGACAAGCATCTCTTCGAGGAGAGCAATGGCTAGAAGAATTAGCTAGGATCTTCTGCAAGTAGTGATGGAGGTCGTACCTAGAGGGTCGGCATTTCTGAACTTATCCTTCAATGGTTGTCTCTCGCGCTTGGGAAGTGATTGAACGAATCTCAGAGTCTAAGAATACTATCAGCATTGGGGTTGTTTCCATATCTCAAAGTCTTACGTTCTCGCTAGCGATCGTTTGCATAACATCGTCTGGAGGAGTGCCCAAAAGCTCGGTGATGATAGAGAACTGGTTGACGTGATCTTTTCCGGGGAACAGAGGCTTGCCCTCTAACATCTCGGCGAAGATACATCCTGCGCTCCAGATATCAACCTCAATATCGTACTTCTGCCAGGTGAGCATGATCTCGGGGGCTCTGTAGTATCTGGTAGAAACATAGCCGGTCATCTGAGGATCTTGGATACGCGCAAGCCCGAAGTCGCAGATCTTGAGATCACAGTTCTCGTTCACCAGAATGTTGCTGGGCTTCAGGTCACGATGAACGACACCTGCAGAGTGAACATATTTCAGACCACGCTGAAATAAGTTAGCATTGATTTCCAAATGGTGTGTCGTCCTGTACCAGAATCTGGTAGAGGAAGTATTGTATGAATTGTTTCTCGAGAGGCCTGGAGGTGAGGAGTCGATGTAAATCAGTGCCCAAGAGCTCGGTGACGAAGTAGCTGCGGCGGTTTTTTTTAGCAAATTACCACCAAGGGAGGGCGAAAAACATACATATCCTCAAGAGGCGAGATGAAGATATCACTGAGAGATATGACCTGCCAGTTGTCAGCTGCACAGCCTTTTCCGGATATTTGAAGACACCCACATTCTCATGCTTCAGGTGCTTCAACAGCTTCAACTCCCTGTATGTTCTCTTCGACAACACAGGTGTGCTGAAAGGCTTCATGATCTTCTTGACTGCGACATTCTGTCCCGTGAGGCTATCTTTAGCAGAGCTAGTTGTAGTCCGGCATCAGCATTCCGCCATCAATTTGTGTCGCGGGATGGGTATTATCGGCCTACCAGACGAGTCCAAAGGCTCCCATTCCAACCGGTTGGAGATCAGAGTATCTGCGAGACGTTGTGAGCTGTTATGCGCTGGTAGAGTGGCATGGATTGTACCCCGCGGAACAACATACCTGGAGGTGATCTCGAAGGTGGTGCCGAAAATCTGGGCTCTTACGAATTCGGCCATCGTAAAGAGGGCAAATTGGCGTGTTGGATGAGAGAGTGAGGATTGGTAGGAGTGGTTGATTGTATGTTGTTGATGTTAGAAAGGCTCGTTAAAGATAGGGACGGCTGTTGAGCTACAAATTGCTCTTAGTCGCCTGAATCAGACTGGCGCGGTTTTAGTGAAGTAAAATCAAATCAAATGGAATGCACTACCAGCGAGAGGATGGAATGGGAGGGGATTGGTGGCAGAACCTAAATAATCAGAGCACCTCAAGAAGGCAAAGCTTGGAGACTCGAATATAGAGTACCGCCGGTGAATAGAGATTGAATCTGGTACCTTACTTACAGTCAACGAGGGAAGCAGAAAGAGATGCGAGGCCGTGAAATGTTGGTGCGGCGTGCTGGGTGTCCTTGGTCCTTTAGGCCTGGCCTTGTCGAAGAGAGGGGGGGGGGCTTCTGTGAAGCCTGATGTGGAATGAATGCAAGAATGCACTTCGCGGGCGGTGAGCGATTGCCGTCCTGAAAATAAGGTGTAACAAATGCTAGTAGTGGGTGCTAGCAATTTATTATTCTCCACGGCAGCAACAACAACGACGACAACAGCTTGGAGTCCTTAGGGGTCGTAATTAGTCATTCGGAAGAAAATGTCGTGGTGAATTAAGGTATCCAAATGGCGAAGTCCAGCTGGCGTATGGGAGACCGCGTTGTTGAGTGAGATGCAATGCAGTGTGTCGGCAAGAGGCGTCTGTTTGGTATTTGTTCTCTTCCTATACCTTGTTTTGAGCATTACATCGTCGCTTTCTGGCCCGTGTTACTGGTATTCGCCATCGTATATAGCTGGCCAGACCAGACAAATGCTCTATCCTCTTGATTTCGACCGAGTGAAATAATGCCAGAATTGCTCGATTACTCGAAACGCCACCTACGTCAGCAAAATATCGAGAGTAGAGTATTTCTTGCATGCTTGTCTCTTGTTCAGTAGAAGAGTGGAATGATCATGAGACTGCTCTTCTACCCAAGCAGTATCGGCGATGCTGGAGTAGTTATGGCAGTTTGATAAGGTGGATGGAAAGGCTTCGTGTTCTGGAAACGCAGTTTTGATTTACCTGCTGTGTACCTTGTGCCTGAAAATCTTTACCTCTAAGCCAAACTCCAACGAGGATCACCATCATTTCTTGATTGACAACGCCACGGGATAAGGTCCATTGTATACCTACCTATACACTCTGAGGTCTACTACGGCAAATACTACGCACATGCCGTCGTTATTAGTGATTTTTGAAAGTTCCGGAAATCCCTAACTTGAGGAGGAAGCTGAACAGTGTCTACAGAGCTTATGTGCACTGGTGAACCACTTTCATTCTTCCCCTCTTCCCACAAGCCTTAGCACATTACGATTATAGGTCTCATTCTTTTTGAACTCCTGGTAGGGCTCCTAATAGTAGGTGACTTTGCAACAGGAGTATCATTAGTGTGTGAAGATGGCGTCATCAAGCTCCTGTTCTGAGCCGTCTGCAATCATGCATCAAAATCCTCAGTAAACATCTCTGAGCTATCAAGGCCGATACCTCCGTGGCTCTAGTTACGGCATGATCCATTGACTGGCTACGGGATCATGGATGTCATGCACTAGCAGCTGGAAATGTCTGAAACAGATTAAGGCACGCTCAAACTCCTCAAGAATTTGGCAGACGATGAGTTGACTTTATTATTCTAAGACGGTGGAGTGCAATGGCAGTCGTTACGGGCAATGATATTCGATACCCAATCTTCCCCAGGAAGAGCTTGATCTGCGAGCATAGCAGATCCACTACCAATCTAAGGGAGTCTGGATTATTAACATGATTACGGAACAGCTTCCCAGAATAAAAGGATGAGAAGTTGCAAAGTAACTGTCAAGGGCAATAGGATCACACTTAGCTGGAGCTTGAACTTGAACGGGGAAACCATTCTTTCAAAGTCACAACGGAACTGAGCAACGAAAACTCAACCATGAAACCTTTCACAGAACAAATAACCCAAGCCCATCTCGACACCCCGCAGCCTCAACTCTCCCCATATCCCTCGCCTAATCAGCCATAGTCTTCACCCCGGACCCCCTGGCAACAAGTCTCGCATGCCAGGTATCAAAATTCGAGAAAGTCTTCTCGACATCCAACTTCGCTTATTCTTCTTCGCCGAAGACCTTCGTTATAAAGAATCAGTGATAAATCTGCTGTTGTGCTTTGGGCTCGTTATTACTTGCTGTGAAAGGGCTGAGAGAGAGAAGGGAGGGATGATAAAGGGACAGTACCATTGATCACCCACCGGATATTTCTTATTCTCCAATGCGCTTGATCTCGTTGAATTAGCGCATCACGGCGCTCTAAATGTGTTCCAATTGCTATTTTTTCAACCACTACAAGTAGTTCCTCCGTCAGCATCACCGAAGAACTTGAACTTACAGCAGCTTGTTCAAAATACGGCCCCTGCCCACTAACCCGAGAAAACAGCCACTGCTTCGCCGTTTACCGCTCCTGCGCCAGCTCAGTCCCGAATCTCAAATCGCCCCTTGTCATAAGTGTCGATGAGGTACTAGATGATCGCGCCCGACTTCCAAAGCGAGATGCCGGTTTTGGGGACGCGGTCGTTGAGGCAGGTGGCGGTTTTGGGTGGCTTTTTGACGTCTGCGAAATCTGGGTTTGTGAGCTTTGGTTTTGGGGAGGGAAGAATGGAGGAGAGGGAAGGAGATGGGAGGTTTTGATGAAGATATGTCCATAGGGTAGAGATTTTTTTTTTGAGGACTATAGCTACTTTCTAGTACTTGGAGACTTGAAATGGGGAAGTCAGCTCTATGCTACAGTACCTAAATCATATAGCTCAAGGAGGTTTATCAAATCCGTAGAGCCTGATAGGCTTTATCATAATCACAACCGAGGAACTGTTGATCCTTGGGTAGACTTGTAGTGGTGATATCTATTTGAAGGCCATTGAGGTGCTCGAATAACTTTTCTGTCGGGAGACGCAGTATTCTTATGTAATTTGCCATCTCTATCAAGCCACCCCTAACAAAACTGATCTCTTTTCTCTTAACATCAAATATAGCACACTTGTGTATATGGGAAAGAAAAAATAGAGGTATATTACTATACCCGGTCTAGAGATACAGCGGATCCGGCTACGTGATCCGAGACCGGTGGCACTGGCAATGCGGCGTGAGGATTCGCTGCCTGCTAAGCAGTCATGGCTTTGTAAGAGAGGCTGCACGCCGAGGAATTTGTGGTGTGCAGGATAGGTGTGGAGCCACGATGTGCTTATGTAGCCGGCCGACACTGGCAGGCCTAGGACTGATGCTGCAACACGACGAAATTGAGGAAATTGCTGGATACAATAATCGGATGGTTTGGTTGTAGAAAGGGGTCAAGGAATGATATAGCTCGTGAGCAATTAGAGCTTGTGGTATGCCATGCAGGTACTGAGCTGCCATAAAACATCTCTAATCTTTTCAGAGAACAGAAGGCGCATGATTTGAGAAAGCTCACCGCTCACCAAGTAGACTCTGCTTCCCCAAAGTCTTCCGACTTGTACTACAACTAGTGCAGCATCTGTAGTACCGCATCTTAAGGCAAATCCGACTTTCTGACACTGTCTGCGTGTTTCGAAAAAATATTCGAAGAATGTAGAAAGCGTACAACTAACTTTAGCCAGTTTCTCCGAGGAGAATCTGCTTCCTGGAAGTCTTTGAAAGCTTGATACAAGGAATGGAACGCCTATAGCGGGCAGCTGACCCGAAAACTTCGCTTTGTTTTAGAGAATGGGAAATTGCACAATTTCGGTCGGGTGCAAACTCTGTATGCGCAGAGTATGAAACTATGAGGTGACAGGTGAACTGACTGCTGCAATGACATGTATTTAAAGCAATTGGAGATTTGCGGTACAATGTGCATTGTGCTGAGCTGGGAAGTACTTGCGTTGGCTTCAACACCGACTATAGCTGAGGCAGAAAATCAGAAGTCGGAAGTAAGAAAATCACCTTGTTGGCTGAGTATCATGGATTCATGAGAAGTGTGGTAGAAGGTCGCAGCTTCGGCTGTATTCTCAGCAAGGTGCTTAATTGATCACAGATAATCAAACGCTTTGACGACTCAAGTTGGTTTTTTGGTAGCTGAGTAAATACTGCCGTCTGTAGGACTGGGAAGGCTAATAACGTTGAGGTGAGTTGTTGCAGTTGGTTTCCAAGACCTGATGAGTGTTATGTGCTCCCTAATCTTCGACGTTTGATGAATGGAAACTGAGCTACACACATGGCTAGCGCCGATATAAATGACCATGTTCCTTCCCCATCATTTATTCACAATATCCCTCATCCTCGTCCTCCTTGAGTGTCTGCCTCGTTCGCTCCCTTGGCTCCTCCTGCTGATCTCTTACTTTCTGGCACGCCTAGTATGGCATTGTATAAGCTTCGTCCCAGGAATCTTGATACAAGTTCTTACCATGCATAGTCCCTTCACGTTCTCCAACTCTGGCTTGATGAAGATGCCACCACATTCGCATGTCGGATTCTCGCATTGAGTGGTTGACGATCCACTCTCATGGCCACACTCGGCAAGATGAGTGACTTGGCGACACATCAAAGTTGTGTATGAAACTAGATGGATTTCGGTTTCCAGAGAACGGGTAGAATGCCAGGGGACTGTTCGTAGATGTGATGTAGAGTGTGTGAGGCGAATGAGCGGTTTGGGAGTGCACGGTCGATGTAGCAACCGTTAGTCGGTATAGATGGCATATGGTCAAGATCCTTCCGAACATAGAGTACCGCCATTTATGGGAGCGCTCAGATTGTGTTTGAGTAATTCCGGTGAGCAATAGCTTGACCATTGCATCTCCGTTTGTGTCTCACTGTTTGGAATCCGTCGAGTCCACGGGAGGTGAGCGGGTGTGATCATTAGGATCTCCTTTCCATGTCGGCAATACATGTCCTCTCCATGTCAGGACCACTTCCTTCTCATCCACATCTCCTCCATCGTACTTTACACCCACGTCTATCCCGGCAAGTCCTTCCTCCTCAGCTTTCTTGTTCCACAGCATTTGCAAAATCTTGCCATTCGATGTGCAGTACACATAGCCCATTGGCCATCTACTGCGCGCAAATGCTTCTCTTACAGCTTTGGTAGCTGCTCTCTGTGATACTAGCAGTGCAAGCACACCTGACCCTCTCCAACCTTGAGGTGCTCCAACAAATGACCCTTCCAACTCTCTTGTATTGGCTGGACCTTTCCCACCACTTTTTGAAGTAGAGCTCTTGCATTGAACAATGATTTTCAATGGCTGAGGCATCGATGGTACTGCCCATGTTCCGAGCAGATCTATTCCATAATCATTGATTCCTCCTATTCGTTTGAGTGACATGCCCCAGCTTTCCAGCGCTCCCTGTGCGGTGTACTCAAAATAAGTACCTGCATATACGTTTGATGTTGGGTCCAGGTTTGTACGGGAAGCATAGCTGAGAAAACTAGTCATGTCATGATGATGTGTGTTTCGTTGTGTCCGTGAAACGTCGTCTGAGGATAAGTTTGTAGAGAAACGCCTTGCTGATTGCTGTACTACACGGACAATCCGTCTTTGAGGACATGCTGAGAGCATGGGCGTTCGCTATATCGAGCGACAAACGATCAATCTGTGAATAGACTACATCAAAAGGAGAATTGTCACCAAGGCTGACTTTTGGGGCGGCCTGCATGTGAGTGGTTCGTCCACGTCCTTTCTTCAGCCTTATCCACTTCATACTTCCATTCTCGAACTACCAGTCGCAAGCACTGCTGAGCGTGTAAACATGGGTGATAAATTGACTCAGATCCAGGAAGCTGTGGATGATGTGAGTAAATCTCCTTGCAGACAGCAAGTACCTACCCTTTGTTAACCTGTCTCAAGCTGGCAAACCAGATGGTAGCTTGTCTATACTACCTCAATAGACACCACGACTGGCAAACGCTGAGCCCAAATGATGTTATACGAGGGCAATCAAAGAACGAATTCGAAACAGCGTATGACAAAGAATGTATGCATAGTTTCCCCCCATGTCGTTTAATAACTACTGACAACAGCTTAGTTGGCCCTCGCAATCCTGTCGCATTTAAGGCTGCTCAGAAGGAGCTAGCCAAGGATCTCGTCATCAAAGAGCAACAGATTGAATACTTGATTTCACACCTACCAGGGTTGGCAAACAATGAAGAGAAGCAGGAAGAAGCAATCCGGAGACTGGAGGCAGAGCTTGTTATTGAGGAGGAAAAACGGAAGGAAGCTGTGAAGGAGAGAGAAGTCGTGCTGGATAAGTTAGACACGATTATACGGGGCATAAAGCGACCGCGATAGTCCCTGTGGTTGGTATCGATTTTCTCATCATTCTGCATGGGAACAGGCGTTTTGGGTATACCCTGGGGTGAACAGTTGGAAATAAACATGATGGAGAAATTAAACGCTGATCTGAACATTTTACGAACATTCCCGTGATATGTGTACAATTCTAGCACTCTGTAACAATAAGCCATACGCAGCTACGGTATCCACGGTTGGGCGTCTTTGACTCGGGTCATGATGAAAACTCCATACTCCTATGCTAACGCCAAACGGGCAGATTCTAGAGTTTACACAGTCTTGAAAAATTGGGGAAAATACTTTCTGAGATCTTCCAAGTGCCTAGCTTGGTATTTGCAAGGCTTCTCTGCAGGCAGTGGCTCCCCTTCCTCGAGTAAATTGGCGGTGTGCCACCCCAACTCCTCAGCTTTTGCACAATTCAGGACCGAGTCATCTGCACTTTGTCAATTCAGGCCATATGCTCTAAAACATCACGCACTTACCAACAAAATAGCACTTATCGAACTCCGATATTCCAGCTTGTCTCATGGCCTTTTTAAACATATCTGGATGAGGTTTACAGAGCAATATCGGCTCCGCATAATCACAAAACGTTATCCCCTCGAAGAAGTCTTCGATACCGAGTAGACGTACGACTCGTTCTCCGTGTGTCTTGTACGCATTGGTGAACAGCCATAGCTTGACTTTCGTCTTGTCCATATCCTCGAGCAGCTTCCGTAGCTGAGGGTCTGGAAATATGAAAGATTCCAAGGGGAGAGCGTCGTCGACTTGGCGGTTGTATTCCATGGCATCGATCCTATGATGACGCACTAGACCTTCTATAGCTAAGCCGTATGTCTTGTAGTACTCCATATGAAGCTTATATGCATCTTCTTGGCTGAGCTCAAGATGCTTCACGAAGTACTCGTCTATCAAACGACCCATTTGAGTGTGGACCTTTTTGCCTATCATTTTTAGTACTCCTTGGACAGCTAGAAACATCTTTGACACGCTCACTCTTTGGATACAGCTGTGAACTGGGTTAGTCTCAGGCAGACTTTATAGACTTGGATCACCTACACAATTGTCTATATCAAAGAAAAAGACTGGCCTGTTATCTTCAACCATGTTGTATGTCGATAGGGTGTAATACGATTTGCTTTAATTCTGAGTCCCCTGTCTTCTGTGTGATTGGAAGTAACATGCACTCTTCTAGAAAGAAGTCTATTGGGAGTATGACTCGTTCGGTAATTTGAGAGTTGCACATTTTAGAAGGTAAAAGGGGGGTGCCTATATCCAAGTTTGGCACTCAGACACTTGGAGTTTTGTTCAACCTCTTGAATGCTTCACATCTCCACATCACCAAACCACACCTTTCAACCATAGTCAGTTTCATTTCATTGCTGCAGCTTCAGCGTCACAAATTTAACATTTGCTGGCTGCGCTCTAGCTGTTTGCGCAACCAATTAGCTCCGCGTTGCTCTCTCACCTGGCCGTGCTACCCAAAGTACCTAGAGAAACGTGCGCAGACCCTGCACCTTCCACCAGAGAGGGATTCTGATCGCAAATTTGAAGTCACTACTGCATGATTGACTAACAGCTTGGTCTTGAAATGGCACAGCCATCTGCATCTGCGTTGCCTACCAATGGCTTTGGTCAGAAGCCCCTGATTACCCCAGAACAGTTGCGAGAGCTTCTAGAGTACGAGAAGATTGTTAAGTTCCGAGATACTGTCTTTGCAGGTACACATCCTACCGTCAAGCTACCCCAAGTTCCTGAGAGGCAGGCAAGTCTTGCTCAAGCTGCTGTGTCTCCCAGCCACTCAACACCTAACAGAGATGCGCCTATGCAACGACCGGTATCTGGCACACATCGAGAAGATGGGATTTTACACCATAACAACGGAGCACACAGCAACAACAGTAGTCGTACAGCGGTTGCAGGAAAGGGGCAGCTTCCGAGGTCGGAGATTAATCCTATACTACTCGAGAAGTCGCAAGACCTTATCAAAGCTGAAACACAACTGCAGAGGCAAAGACTGGAGAGAGCGTTGCGAGAGGACATTGAAAAGGTTCGACTGAGAGAAAAGGCAAAAGCTCAGGCTTCTGAATCGCTCCCTGATTTCGATCTTGCTTGGGTTTTGTCCAGAGCTCTTGAAATAGTTTATCCTTCCATTTCCACAGATGCGCCTTCTGATGCCTCTGCTTCCGATTCATTTGATGAGAAGACATTCTATTCAAGCCAGCACGATACACCAGAGCTCCGCAGCCCTTTGCAAGCTCAGAGAGGAGCGGTTGCTGAGAAAGCGCATAGGTCGATTTCATGTGAACAACGGCAAGGTGAAGACTTTTCTTCACGACCTCAGCATCAAGGCAATGCAATGAGGACTGGTGTTGTGCATATCGAAGATGAATCTATAGCTACTCTCTCACAGGGGCAAACTTATCCTTCGGGACCTAGAAACAATATTTCAGCGTCACAGCCAAAGGCCATCTATGTCCCAGACAGCGGTAGTTTGCAAGACGTTAATCAGAGACCGGTAGTGAATATGGGAAGAGTAAGGACATCTATACCTCCCTGAAAAGAGATGCAAAGGAATGATGGACGTACCACTGACTATTCACAGGAGCCAATTGCACCAAAGTTCAAAGGTGTCATCAAAGCCTTTGAAGAGACTGAAACCCCCGTCATTCGAGCCCATGATCTGTCTCCAATCGCTCCCCAACCAGCCCGTGTCACACCTTTGGCAACTGCGCGCGATGTTCCTCTTTTACGCGAAAACAATACTGTGGAGGATGTAGTGCCCGCGCAAGTTGCTGCACTACGACAACAGGCATCTGGCGAATCGAGTGCTAACAGCTCACCGAGACGGCCGACTCGTCCGGAGTATGTCAAGGCATCGAAGGGAAAGAGAGCTAAGAAAGATACAGCGAAGAAGCGTAAATCCCCAGTCAATGTTATGGAGACCAGACCAGACTCCCCATATATAAAACGAGAGCCTGGTTCCCCATCGCCATTTGCAGTCGCTCCACTGCCACGGCCCAACAAAAGAAAACGTCAACATGCTCCTGAGCTTAATTATGACGAGCCTGTGCAGGTGGTACATGAGCCTACCGCTGAAAAATACAAGGACCTGCCTCCAACTATACTATACGAGGATCGGTACGCACCAGAGCCACGGCGTCCAGAACCAGTCTACCATCGTTTGGAACCAGAGGTTGGAAGCTACCGTAGGGTACCCAGTGTACAGTATGTTGAAGATGATGGCTACCGACGTGTTGCTAGTAGGGCCTACTCAAGAATGCCAAAGTCGCCATCCCTCTACACTCTTCCTTATGCCCCGGAGCCTCGCACTTTCGGAGCCATGCCGCGGGCAGTTGCTGATAACAAAGTGTACGAAGAGCCCGTCTACTATCAGGAACGTGCTCCCAGAGCTAGCGTACGTCCTGATGTAGACCATGAACGATCTCGATCACCGATCATGCGTGAAAGAAGATCCCAAATACCAATGGGCCCTCCTCGAAGACCTATTCGCATCATCATCGACGAGCATGGCCGTGAGTATATCGATCCTTCACCACCACCGCCTCCCGTTCCACGCTTTTCAGTTGCACCTCAGCCCAGATACAGAGAACAGGATGTTGTGTACGAAAGAGCTCCCACGAGAGCAGTCTCGAGTCGTGCCCCCGTTGACACATACGAAGATGATGGTGTACTCTACCGAAGACAATCACCACCTCCCCCAATTGTAAGACGAGTAGTCACCCAGCCAGAGTATGGTTCGGCGCTGGAGCATCGTTCTTACCGTGAGAGAGAGTACTCAGCACGACCTATATCACCGCCTGGAGAAGAGTATGTACAATTACGAGGCCGCGAGCAACGCCAGATGAGCCATTTTGAGGAAGCACAAAGAGAATACATGCCTCGAGCTATGAGTGTACGACCTGAGGCCATTCCAGTCAGATATGAGATACCTCGGGAGCGTGAGTTCGTTGGCAGAATGCAGAGTGTTCGACCAGAAGGTGCTCCTATTCGAGAGTATGCCCGCACCGGAGGCGTTCCGAGCAGGGAGTATGCTGCTAGTGTCCGACATGAGGGTCGCCGCGAAGTGGTGCAATCCCAGAGAGAGTATAGTGTACGCCCATCTGAAGTACGTGAATCAGTTCTGCGAAGAAGAGATGAGGTGCCTGATGGTGAGAGATTTCACGGGGAAGCTCCCATCAGAAGACCTGCGGAAGTCACGTACATTGATCGGCCAAGATTACGAGAGGGCTCGGTGATAGTGTATGGAGATGATAGAAGGGAGATTGTGTATAGATAGGTGGCAAGCGAGGCGCTCAGTGTAGAATGTGTAGAATTAGACTTGCAATATTGTAGCAAGCCAGATGGAAACCCCCAATAATGTAGAAGCATAATTATCATGGTCCCGTCGCATGTTTCAACGTGACCTCAAAGTGAAAGTGTATGTACTCCGTAGGTATTTCGCCACTCTCCCCCTTATTCGGATGTTGATATCAGACGAAAAACCCACAGCTCAAGATGTTTCCGAGATGTTTCTTGCCCATTCCTTGTTCCAGTTGTTGCGTACATGTTATTGTGAGCTGCGTTACACTGCCACAATGACGATCGGCTTCAACGGACTCAGCGGACTGGAGGCTTGAAGCAGGAATTCCAGGCTAATCAGGCATGTCAAATTAATTTATCAACACGGTCTAGAATCGTGGAGAGCATGTCCGGCAGTGCTTGATATATCCACCTCCCTACAATGCAATGACGAGTTCATATAAAGCACCTGATGTTGATTTGATTATGCTTTGAATAATGTGTGAACTCCTTTGTTAGGACCCGACATCGACAATACACTCGCGAAGAGACCGAAGGTTGTTTTGACAGCGGAGATTGGCATATACTTTGGCTGGTAGTAGATATGTTCCAGATGCGTACAGTAGGTACTTGACCTCGAACTTTGGGCTGCTCCGAAAGCTTCGTTGATAGCTGCACCCTGAGAACTGACTGTTAATACAGGTTGATAATTAATCTGGTACTGCTTTGAATCATTCTGCTTGCGAGTTTGCAGATTATATATCACAGTATTAGGCTACCGACGTTTACCTATGGGCTTTCAATTTTGCTTTCTAGTCGCCCATACCTGTCCAAGTCCAAGTTAATTTTCACGTGACTAGTCAGGCTCCACAGGGATATCTTGGGCTTACTTCCATTGCCTGCTTGCTCCAGTCTCTTGTGTTTCTAAGTTCTCGTTACATACGAGGAAGGCACGAGCAGCGTCTCTTCCCCTACCACAAACATCACATCACCCTCGGGGACGAACCGCCATCATGAATAAACTATCGATGCATTGGAATCAACGCATGGGTGGACAGACTTTCAGCATGTCACGTCCAGTTCCCACAATGAACATGGCAGCACTCAATCAACAGAACAAGGCTGCTGCTTCTATGCACTCGCCCTCACTCTCACCATCTTCAAAAGATATGCCCATTCACTACTCATTTAATGTGCCATTTGCTTCTGATCTTGCTGGACCTAATACCGAGGACATTCTTTACGCAACCGAGAGGGCAGTGCTTCGATGGACACACCCGGAAGATGCGCCAGATAATGTGCCTATCTATGAGCTTCCAGTACACAACCAGAATGTCGCCAATCTTCGGCAGGCGTGCTTGAATCTCACGAACGGTCAACACCCTATCGAGGCCCACGTCAAGTCCACAGTTCCAAAACGAGGCAAGGGACAGGTTACCACAGTGTGCCTCTCCGGACCACCGGAATTGGTGCACAGAGGAAAAGAGCAAATTCTCAATGACACTCCTCTCGCGTTGGTATGGATAATGTTACTGTTTGAGTCTTACATGCTGACAGCTTTATAGCGTTGCACTGTCGTAGATATTGACGGAGAACTCGTTCTCGATGCTGGAGCCACAGCATTAAAGTCCTCGGTGATCGACCACCTGGATAAGATTGCTAGATTCTGTGGAGTAGACATATTTCTTCTGGGTCCCAAGTTCGCGTCTCTCGCAGAAGGACTGAATACAAATGGTGAAGCCGGCCGAGATCAACGATGGAGAATCGCAGTATACGGAGACATGGAGAGTGCGGAGCATGCCAAAACACGAGTCCTGATCTTCATTGATACACTGGTAAGGTACTCAATAAATATGGTTTAAAGGCCAAAACTGACGTAGGGACAGCTTGGCCGAATTGCAGACGGAACAATGTTGGAGCTCTCGTTACATACAGTGGTGTGTGGACGATCACGAAAAAACATCAAGGTTATCGAATCTGCAACGAACACTGCGATCTATTTCCCACCACCGTTCTCCCAACTATACCGCTACTGCCCTGTAGGTGCTCAACGTCGAAACCCGGAAGAAATTTTCATCACCGGTGAAAGTCCACAGAGCATAGCCATGGCGAAGCAGAAGATACACGAGCTTGTTAGCCGTACACGACTTTTCATGAAGGACGCACATGTGGCGGCGGCAAAGATCGACTCGATTCTTTTGAGCAGGTTGGACAAGGTTCGCAAGATCATGGAGACCAACGGCACCTTCATCCAATTCCCTCCACTCGCGTCGAACCATAGCACGATCAGAATTCAAGGAGTAGAGGGTCTTCATGTGGAGCGCACAGTCCGAGATATCATGTCATTGGTTAGTTGCTATTCACTCTAATATCCTACCACAACGCTAACATACACAGACTGGTCAGTTTTATAGTGCTTCCTGGTGGATTCAGCAGGTCGAAACGATGGCTCGTCCATCTCCAGCCGATATCCGTACTATGCTGTCTGACATCTGTGCCAACTCGGAAGCCGAAGTGTCTTTCGAAAACTTGACCTTCACCATCACGGGATCCGATGAAGCAGTAAAGATGGCCTTGATGGTCATTTCAGACATCAAATTTGTCTCTAGATCTCAGTACCAGATCAGAGTCAAGATTGAACTTGCAAATGAGCACAAGGAGTTTGTGAGCGGCAAGAAGAATGGCAAGATCAACAAGATCATGGGCCAAAGCAGCGTGCAAATCATCTTCGATGGCTTCAACGAGTACAACTTCAATATTGACGTCTGTGGAGGCAACTACGAGGCCATGAAATCAGGTCTCTTGCTCGTTGAGCAGGAAATGCCCGCTTCGATCTCCTTCCACGTTCCCGACCAGTATCACAAGCGCATCATTGGTATTGGAGGTCAACATATCCAACGTATCATGAAGAAGCATTCGGTCTTCGTCAAGTTCTCGAACGCCATGGATCGTGGAGGCGTGGGCCGTGAGGATGATGATATCAAGGTTGACAATGTCATCTGTCGTACGCCTGCTAGAAACGCACAGAATCTTGAACTGGTTAAATCCGAGATCTTGGATATGGTGGATCGTGCGGACTCGGAATTCACGAATCAGACTGTCACGGTCGATCGACTCTACCACAGACAGCTCCTCGCTCGCCTCGGTCAACTTGAAGAACTTGAGAAGAAATGGAACTGCAAGATCACCTTCCCTAGCACGGAGACGGCCAGCGATGATGTTATTATTTCTGGCCCTGAATGGCAGGTTCCCCACTGTGTTGATGAATTCCTTGGTCTGGTGCCCGACAATCACGAGTTGGTCCTTGCCGGTACTCCGGAACTCTTGACTTTCTTGACATCCGAAGAGTTTAATACTGAAATCATCACAAAGCTGAAGTCTCAATATGAAGTGGAGGTAAAGTGCCACCAAGACAAGGAAGAGCTTACTGAGGACGGCAGTCCAACAGTTACCTTGGTCTGGTCTTTCACTCGCAACAATGCAGGTGGTGTCCGAGACGCTTTTGAATTTTTGAATGCAAGGTTTGCCACTGTTGGAATCGAGTCTGTCATTGTAAAGGGTGCCATTCCTCGACCAAAGTCCGACTCGTTCGAAGAGTCCCTCCAGTTCTTCGATTCCAAACTTCTGCAGCACGCACCGTTGAATACTGATTCGCCAACCAAGACTTCATTTGGCGAAGATGTTACTCGCGAGAGAAGCAACATCTTCGATAAGCTTCGTAAGCCAGGAAGTATGTCTTCGATCTCTTCATTCCTCGACAGACGCAAGAACAGCTCTCACTCACCTGGTGGATCGCTGTTTAAGCTCGGATCTAGCAATCCTTCCAAGACATCTCTGATTTCTATCGAATCCACCAGAAGCTTCAACGCTGATCGTAACCCGTGGAACGATAGCGGTGTCAACCTTGCAGACGATGATGGCACCCCATGGCCAACTCGCCAATTCGGCTCCAATGGCAGTGGGAGCAGCAGTGACCACAAACCAATGCATCTTCTTCAAAGTGCCGGGGATGTTACCCCAAAACACACGATGCGTGGCTCGACCGACAGCGGACGACCATCAACCTCGCACTCCACCAACTCAGGATACCCCGGCGCTATTGGTCCACCTCGCTAAAACAAAAAAAAACATGAAAAAAAAGATACCCGTTTCCTATTTTTCTTGCATTTTGCAGCTGATTAGGCTGGATAGGCTGGATATACCCAACTGGCGCCTTGAAAAATACCCAAATTCCAATATTTGATTTTTGAACTGCTTTTTGCGATTCGATTTTACTACGTTGCTTGCGTCCACTCTGCTCTGGTGTCTCCTCTGCCAGAAGGAAAAGAAACTCGAGACAGCCTGAGGAAGGGAAAGATATAGAACGAAAGTGTATGTGATGATTTGGGTGCAAGATGAAAGAGGAAATACCAATTTGCTTTCTTGTTTGTTTCCTTTATCTGTGCTACTCGCGTAGGGGATATAATGAAGTTTTCTCTTCATTTTATTCTCCCCGCTCTTTACATTCTTCCAGACTTGGTTGACTGATGTTGAGGAGGAGATGGAACGGTAGATGTGGATGAGGATCGAGGCTTTTACTTAGGGAGGAGAGGAGGAGTTGTGTTCGTGATGATCTGGAGGTGAAGGAGCCTTTATTGAAACTTTATATGGAAGTTGTGGGGGCTGCTGCGTTATGATACCCAATGCAATACATTATGGATGGCGAGAGGATACCAGATACCAAATGCAAAAGTTTTTCTACTTAAGCCGATGCTTCCTGAATCATGTTTCCATGAGTGATTATGAGAGGAAGCGGTCGTTGTCCCTTGTACTCTGTCCTCTGGATCATCAGCTCCTCAACGTTTCATTGAAGAGTCTTGGCGTTCTGGCGTAAAGCTGTCATAATTTGGCAAGGAAAGTTGCTTCCATTGGCGGCGTCTGGCAGTGGAGCCAACTACCTCCGGCAGAGCGAGTGGTTGATGTTTGAATGTTGAGTTCCTTGCACTCTAATCTTTGAGAGCTCCATAGAGACTGGCATCAGAAACGTAAACAATACGAAAAAGTTTTGACAATGAAGACTCGTTTGACATTGTCAGTTTATCAGACAACACCTGTTGTGGCATCTCAAGTCCCCAATGTGTACCGAAATGTGTGAAGTGCTACCGCCGACTCTCTTGCTGTCGCAGAGCGTACTTGCTGTTGCTTGAAGGCTGATAGGGTGGAGATACCTGAACGGCCATCTTTCTGTTGAGTCTGTATCCGCGTGTGCGGCTTCGTGTGTTTGAACGTGGGTGGGGTGATTATAGGAAGCGAATACACTGTGGTGGAGGTTGACAGGCGAGTATCAGAGGTCGAGACCATTCAGAGTTACAGGCAGGGAGGCAGGTAGGAAACATGACCGAAGGATTCGTGCCAGGCTGATACCTCAAATGGGGGAACTACGGTTTGCATATCGATGTCATAGGGATAAGATCACTGTCAAGGATATGGAAGTGACGGTTCCTGTGCTCTGTGCTCTATATAGGGATGTTTCTACTGAAGTACCCCCCCCCCGTAAAGCAATCACCTAAAACATATACCTTCTACTAGCGTGGGAAAGTTTCTCCAGTCTTGTCATATTCACGTTCGCGTGCTTGGGGTTGTGTTGGGGCACGTTGGAGGAAGTCGATCGGGGGGGGCCGAGGGTGTGGTGGGTGTAATTCCTTTGGAATGTGCGGACGTGAGGGGCCTTTGGTGATGACGAAGTGATCGATGGCCGCTACGTTACTAAGATGAAAGCATTCTGGGGTGAAAGAAAAGAGGGAATGGCAGCTGTTGAGGCAAATGAGGCAGAGGTGCATGGGGAGACAAAATTTGAGAGTGAACACGGGGCATAAATATATACCTCTTCTATGAGCACGATAAATAACACGGCAATCTTCAGACGTTAAGTTTGTGGATTCTAGTTGCTTAGAGGCAGTCAGAGAGGAAGAAGCGGTAGATTCATAGTTTCGCTGATAGCGCTGCATCAGATAGAGTCAGTCCATTATGCTGTCTCGAATGCTGAAAAACACGCAAATCAAGGGCAGGTATACCGAATGGCATATACTCGAAAGACTAAGTCTAAGGCAAACAAAGATGCACGGATTCTGTATGGCAAAGAGAATCGTTATAAGCCTATGTTCGGCTACT